>JAKLTH010000158.1:242500-302500 GCA_025175895.1 Wurfbainia villosa
TTCTTGCGTTTCTACCTCCTTCTTCTTATCCAACTGTTAGAGAATGGTCTGTTGTACTATATAAGCAAATCGGCTCTTTGAAAGTGGGGAACGAAACTGGCCATACTGCCACTTCCCAAGTCACTTTTCTTACAACTTCTTACTCTCTTGCACTAGACTAGGGGGGAGTCACTTTGCTCGTCTAATGCTCTTCCTTGTCTTGGCTTGGAGGGCTTGGGGCAAGAGAAGGTAGAATAGGCCAATAGAAAGATTCCTACCATCACAAAGGATTCGATAAAGAGATGGCGCACTCATCCTCCTTTCCTGGTACTCAAAACTCAGCTGCTACAGGAGAAGTCTTCCTAAAGCACGGGGTTCTCGCAAAAAATAAGAACTAGGCTAGAGGCGAGTTGACAAGAAAGGGGAAAGAAAAAGATAAATCGTCCAGGTAGAGTAGCCCTATATTTAGTAGACTTCCCCTCAGCCCCTCAACTCAGACAGAGGGAAGAGACTGATGCAATGATAGCATGCAGCAACAACTGATCCTGTCGAACCCAGTAAGCAGGATTTGGTGAGACCGTCTGTCCATCCTTCACAAGGGTCTTCGAAGGGCATGGCACAGAGCCATCAACAAAGCCCGCATAACCAAGAAGCTGGTTCGGAAAGACAACCAGCCATTGCATTGAGAATCACTTTTGTGGTTCCCATTCCCAATCGGGAGGGAGATTCCGGTCTGGTGTATGGGACACCTTTTTCATTTTCTAGGTTCTAGGGGTCCAATGTAGCCTGCGCTAAGTAGGGTCCTCTTTGGTTCCATCTGTCCACATTCTTCCATCCAGAGGAATTCGGGCTTGATTCTTCCGTGTAGTCGATTCGCTCCTCCATGAACAGAGTCCATGAGAGTTCGAGAAGAGAAAGAGGGCCTTGGTCAACCAAGAGAGGTCCAGCCCTTTCCTGATTCCGCCCGATCCTAACCTCAGGCTTTCAGTCCTACTTCTGCGACTAGTTGATTCTTCACGTAGGATCATCCCACTTTACCCTTCCTTCCCTTGGTCGAGCTAGTAGTGGAAGATAATTCTTTAGTGGTCCTAGCCAGCCCAGGCCTAAATCCGAAATGTCGGAAGCGTTTGAAAGGCTCCCCAGGGGAATGATAAAAATACCTTAAAGCGCTAACAATTCTCTATTAAACTAAACTATTATCCATGCTACTCCATTCCGGTAGGTATCGGAGCCCAGCTACCTCTAGCTTAGGTGCCCTCAGCCTTGAGAAAACATAGCCGGACGCCTTGAGAAAAGAGCCTATTGCCATTGGATTGTCTTGAGAAAGAACCATAGCCATTGGGACTGAGACTCGCGCTTGAGTTATCTTCGTTTCCTTTCGTCCACTACTGTCCGAGCGTTAAACTGAGACTTGATCACTTGATCCTGGGAGCCCACACCTGAGCCCTATGGCACTGGTAGGAATCCTTCTAAGTGATTGGCACTGGTAGGACCGCTTACCACTTATTCTTCCAATTGCTACTACGGACAATTGCTACTACTGCCATGCCAGGTAAAAAACCCGCACCTTTCCCTTGGTTCTGCGCTCGCGAACTCTAGCATTCGATCTGAATCCGTGCTCCCGTGGTAGCGTAGTGCCGCACACTGATGAGAAGCTAAGTTGAGAGAGTCCTTGATCCACATTCCAGTGAGGGACTGATAATTATCCGTGATCGCTTCAATCGGTCTACCGCACTCATCTCTAAGATTATGATTCTCCGTTTGATATTCTCTGGCCGTTCGGAATTAATGCTTCGCGAATCCATTTTGATCCAATCTTTCAGCGCGCAAGTAGCTGCTTTCGTGCGCTCATTTATCCAGTCTTTCTTGTTCTTGGCGCTCCATTATTTCAGTGCTATCTGCTTTCATTAGTGCGGTGCGCTGGGACTAGATGGGCTGTCGTTCGTTCCTCCTCCGTTCTATCCTTATATGAGATTGGAAAGCCACGCTAATCTCTCACAAGATTCTCTAACCGTAATCATTCTCCCGATCCTAGGGCTTAGGATTATTGGGCTTAGCTTCTCGTTATTTCTAAATAAAGGTGAGTTCGGGCTTGGGAACAGCTCGCTGGCTCCTCCTTTCCTAGAGCTACCAGAGATGGCTGCTATGGCAGGGGCGAAATCTTGCTGCTGTGGCAGGATTTTTATAAACTCACTCCTCAGGTCCGGGCCTTGAAGCAGTGCGGTAGATAAGAAAGACATAGGAACCACTCTTTTTTAACTAAAAGTCCTTGAGTGTGAGGTCTGGCCAACTGCGATTGCCACGAGCTTTTCCCAGCCAATTGAAGCGATAGCGGAATCCTGGGTAAAATAAGGAACGCGTAGCTCCACGAGCACATTGCACTTGACGGCAGAAAGCATTCAGGAAGCCCGGAGCATAAGCCAGACTTCTACCTCTGTCCCCTATGGCTAAGCCTCATTAGCCTGCCGTCCTTTCCTCTCTTTTCAAGCACCTGCCTCCTACGGCACCTCTTTCCCCCTGGATCTCTCTAGTTACAATGGGGGTGTTGGGGATTTGTGCCCTGGTCCTAATTGCTATCTGCTCTGGTATCTGGTTTTGATCTACTGGGCTAATCAGTCGGTGGGGAGTCTTGGATGGGTAAAGAGAAGCATGGCTGTGGAGAAGGGGCCCAGCACATGTGGGCCTTGGTGTGGGACGCACAAGCCGGTGGGAGAGAGCATTCAGTCTCTCGAGAGGGCGAGCTTATTAGTCGACTATCCGCACATTATTTATATATTATGTGGGAGTGGTCCTAGGACTCGCATGGTGGATGGCCCATGGAGGGACTAGCATGGAGATGGCCTATGGAGTCGAGATTTGAGAACTATAGCTTAGACGGCACAGGCTCGGACATTCATGCCTTGAGTTATGCTGGCCTTCCCGGGACCCGAAACTAAAGGATGCCCGCTGACGGGACCGCATCAGAAGTTCTTTTGCCACAATTAACTCTACTATCGTAGACCTACAAAACGAAAAACACTAGAGCGCTTGAGATGCACTTTAGCTTTTCAGTCTTTCACGCTTGAGCGCCCGAACTTCAGAAGTTCTTTTGCGCCAAAGAAAATCGCTTTTGCGTTTGCATGTGTTAAGCATATCGCTATCAGAACTTCCCTTTCACTCCGTGGGTATTCTACCATTTCTTAAAGTTCGGATTGTTCAAAGCTGCCGGATTGCCGGCCGAGCAGGTCTTGCAGTGCAACGTTGACCTATATTGCCCAGCCTTTTGGGTCCCGCATATTATATTATTCCATTTCCAGACTTTAAGAAATGATACGAACCACTGGAGTGCTCAGATGATGATCTGAGTTCGTTCTTTAGCTTATGCATGTGTTAAGCATATAGGTAAATAGCACTTGAGTTCACTTTAGAGCTTTCATTCAAGTGTCTTAGGCTGCCGGTTACCGGCTTCGCGGGCCCATTCCGGACCGGCGTTGCACTATTGGGCTCCACTTTCTGGAGCGTATTGAATTTTATTCAACGAAAGTCTACTCATGTAGATGTAGAGCACTATAACTCTATATATGTCTCATCTTCACTCTATTTACCATTTTACCATTCGGTAATTTCTCTTAAATAAGAGTACGCACTCGGGAAGAGCGATAATTCCACGCTGGGGCGATTCCGGGAAAGAATTTAACGAGCCATGCCATATAGTAAACATACTTATAATCTGAATCTGACACCTAGAACTGAAGGAGTGAAACCTGAACTCGCACCACCAGTACTAATTACTAGAATTTAGTTGATTTAGCCCGGCCTATCAATTCCTATCTGTCTGGTTCAACTTAGAGGCTGGGAAGGCTGGAGCGAACGTAACCTGGAAAGCACTCTAATGCTAATGGAGCTACGCCTTAAGGAAAAGGAGTTGGACTCTTTCCTAGGAGTCTGCTATTGGAGAAGAAAGACTCAGGAGTGGTGTAAATGTTACGGAAGAGTTAAGGCTCCGCATCTTCTGTTCAAACTAATCCTACCACTGCTGCTCCTGGCTCTGCACCTGTTGTTCATTAGTTTCTCGCATTACCTACCTGATTCTAGGCCTTGCTTAATTCAATTCACTTACACCTGGGGGTTCAGACACCTATCAGAAGACTTACAGGACTGATAAGAGGCTCAAGGTGTAACTCCAAGATAAAAACAACCACAACCGAACAACCGGACGGCACAAGAAAGAAAAGCTGCTGCCCGTACCCGAGTTGAAGCGCGTCAAATACTTTGAATTCGCTCCCATCCGAGAAGAAGAGTCGAGCAACTGTATGAAAAGTGTAGCTCCCTCCAGTTGTGAATGGACTTGGGAGATGGAGAGTAAAGAGTGAGTTCATTCAATTCGGACCGTCTTTGCTCTTGGATACTCCCACCCTACTAGGCTATAGTAGACCAACTCACAGTAGCGATAGGGAGAGAGAGTCCCTCACACCCCGAACTGCCCTCTCGCCCGCTCCGTACCTTACATTCCAGAGCCTGAGTAGGCCTCAATTATGATCCTATAATATCTTCCGTTTCAGCTCCTGATCAAATCCTTATGATCCCCTAATTTGCTCCGTTTCAGCTCCTGAAAGGTTCTTTCGGCCTTGCTCCATATAGGCACTGAGTTTATGATCCCGAGTTCTATCTAGAACAGTGTAAATGCATACTCCTTGCTATGCTAGCGGATGGGGAAGATGAAATTGATTCATACGCTTGACCAAAGAAAGAGATTATAGAACAACTCAACCAAGGGAGTATAGGTAGGGAGGGTGAAAGGAGACAGGTGCTATGCGAAATGCTTTCTCGGATGGGGGCTCTACTCCTAAGGGCTAAACCGGCCTGATTCCAGTCTTAAATAAGAGGACAGAGTTCATACCGCACCGTAGGAAGCCCAGCTCCTTGATAGCCCCTCTCTTTCTTCTTTTTTAAGTAAAGTGGAACTATCCCAATCTCTTTGTCTTTGTTTGAAGCTTTGCCACTTCTTTCTACTTGCTTTTGAATCTATTGAGTAAGCTCCGAACGAATCCAGCTCAGTTCTCCTCCCCCGGCCTCTTAACTAAGTGCATTCCTTTTTCCTTTGATTTGAAAGAGCTCTGAGAGCCTAGCCACCTAGGAAGGATAAGACGTCTTTGGTACCTAATCATCACTCAGCTCAGGAGCAAGGGTAGAAGTAGAGAGTCAAATCCTATCTCTTAATTGGAGTGAAGGGTTCACTGTCACTTAGGAGAATTAGCCCTCCTCGGCCCTTCTGGTTGATTAGAGAAGTCAGAGGACCTTCGGAGTGAATGATGAAAAGAGAAGAGGAGAGAGTTCAAGCGCTAATGAGCCTGGAGTACTATGAAGAAAGAATTCCAATGATCAGGGCTCGGTCTCCTATTCGCCATTAAGTACTTAAATGACTGACTCTGTACCCCTAACCCCATTTGTCCTTCGATGCTGTGCGTCAGCCGCGCCTTACTACTTGCACCTCCTTGAATGAGCCTTCCCCGTCATACTGACTTATAAGTAAGCTTTCGGGCAGTCTTAGGGGCTTAGGCATGAAACTATGATGCTAAGCCTACGGAAAAGAGAGCTTATATGAAGAAGAAAGCCCCCTATGAGCGCTCAATCGCTTCCCATAGGTCGTTAGCTGCATTTCCATATAAGGAAAGAGCATAGTTCTTTACGTCACGGAGTCAAGTTCCTCTCTCCTCCGCCTACGAACCGGCTGCATATGTTAATTGGCTTGCGTAACTAAGCAATACTTCTCTCGTTGTCACGTCGCTAGTAGGTAGTAGTATCAGGGACGTGGATATGGAAAGAACTCCAGCAGAGCTAAAGCTCCTCTTATGCCTTTGCTCTAGCTCTTATGGCGGGCTACTGTACCGGTTCATTCTTCAGTTTATTCTTCGGACGAAAGAGCGTATCTTTCTTACTCTTATTCGGCGGGCGATTCTTCATTCCCTACTTATATTATATTACTTATATTACTTATTACTTACCTCGAAAGGTTCAAACCATTCTCCTCACCGTCACGCGATCACATCTTCCCCGATTGCTAGTTGAATCCTGTTTGATAGAAATTGGTGTTCAGGAAGTAATCGAGATGGGTGTTCCGTGTCCCTGTATCGAAAAGTGGTTGTTTGCAATAGCACGTCGTTGGCAAGCATATATACGTTACCAGAGACGACTACGACCAACATACGCTGCACTGACTTGCAAACGAAGCTTAAGTTCGGCTCACGTAACTAAACTACATTCGTATTGCAAGCAACATACGCTCACTACGCCCATATAGCTAGCCTTCAAAACAACCTTCTATGGTAACGCAATAACAAGGCTACATGCCCAGAATACGCTAGAAACGAGCCCAGTACCCATCGGGTCGTGCTACGCGCCTCGTCTTTTTGAACAATTAAGATCAAAATCAAAACTGTTCCACACATCCAGGTTGCTTGCAAGACCGAATCCTCTGTGTACAGTACAACTTTACTTTCCCGGTAGGCAGAACTAGGATGTTGCAAAGCCTAATCTCAAAGCTTGGAGTGGTCCATTGAGGCCTTCAAGTTTTCCACTAGAAAGAGGTCTCGATCTTTATGTTCTCTTTGCGTTCCCTCTCCCGGGTTCACTCTCTAGGAGGACCCTATCCCGATCTAGTTCTTCTTTTCTTCTTCCCCGAGGCTTTGTTCACAAGTTTCTCCTCCTCTCAGAAGGTTCAAGGATTGCACGAGAGATTGCCCTACCAGCTTAATTCCTACCGGGGTGGCTTGTGACTAGGTTGGTACGGGTGAACAAGCCTAAGTTATCTGGTTCTGGCTAATGCCCGGCTTGGGTTAGTAATGCTCTAAGTGCGGTTAGTACAAGAGGCTTACTACCATGAGGAACAAGAAAAGTATCTGATTCTGGGTCTGGTTCTGTACCCCCTAAACTTCGAATAGATTGTTGCAACTCTTATATAGGCTCCAACTATTGAATATGAAAGCCCTGTTATCGAATACTAACCCTTTATTCTTATTATCTTTATCTGTGTTGGATGACACTTTCGAAAGCATAGATCCACGAGAACCAGAGGTACGAGCGACAGCGACGTGGCGACGGGGTATCGAAATGCGTGTGCGTTGCTGCTACCTTGGAACTCCTATTGAGTCAAGCAGCAAAGCAACTAAAGCACCGGAGCTCTTCTAACCAGAATACAAGGTCAGTCGTCCCCTAAACTCTTTGAATTCTTTGGGTAGTTTAGGAGGGCAAGAAGCTCGATGCAGGGAGTCCCTAATCTTTTATTTTATTGTTCCTTAACTTAAGCTTTGGCTACTCGCAGGAAGGCGTGAATCCACTGCGACATCTTCTGCCCCATCCGATGATGCTCACTGCCTCGAAAAGGAATAACACTTGAACACCTTAGACTTCGACTTCCTCTCGGGCAATCTATGAATTAGAAACTTACTCATTTCTGTAAAGAATCGTGGCTGGGCTCTGAACCGGGTTTAAACTAAGCTAGATAGGAGTTGCCTAACCTTATGAAGGGGCTTTCTACCAGATGCCATACTAACGCGGATAATGCTTAAGCAGGAATTCCCACAGCCCCTCGCTCCTTAGACTGAGAGGGACGTGAACCGAAAAAGAATGCTATTTTGGCAATGGGTCCAAGCCATAAAGAATGGTTAAAAAAAGAATGGTGAAAAGAACTAATCAAAGCAAGGCCCAAGGAACCGACGGGTTCGACTGAAAGGGTAGATCTGTCGGACTTACTAATATCTTGCCATTCACGACTGGTGCTGGGGACGAGCGAACCTACAACCTACTGCGACGTGTGACTAAAGGAGGGGACGAGCGCACTTAATATTTGTCTCGCTCTAAATCTAAAGTTAAGCGACCAAAGGGGCAGAAGAGCAGGACGAAGAAGCGCCTCATACAACTCAAAGGACAAGACGAACAGAACCTGTTAACAAGAGATGATCTTGCTTCCGTTGATCCAAAAAACAAGCCAGGGACTGAGATTCTCCGTGGTATGTATATGCTCTCTTGATACTCACTACTATCATTTTCTCTCTACGCATTCTGTCGCTATTTACTGGATTCCCCCTTCCTATGCTATGGGCCAAGAGACCGTACGAGATAGCATTCCGGACCGAGTCCCCACTTATTTTCATTGGCTCCCTATAGCTGTCTCTGATTCCATTCCAACAGATTAAGAGTCAAAAGAAGAAAGAAAATGTTTCACACTCCATGGCGGAGAGAACAGTTTTAGGCTTTATCTGAGATATGCGCTTATGATTCTTTATTCGAACTCCTTATGACGCGTTCAGCTCTCTTCCGGTGCGTGCCCTACCTTGTTGGAATCCTTCGACTTCGACCTGCGCTTCCTATCTCATTCCCAGTGAGAGTCCGGACTACCTTGCTTCGAGATCTCCCCTTCTGTAGTGTCTAGGACGACATTTCCACGGAGACTACACCTCTACCATTGAGAGATAAGACTACCTTAACGGAAAGAACCAATGAGCTGAACACTCAATCAAACTAACAATACTAGATCCCAATAAAAAGTAGATGGGAATCGGGTTGACTAGCGAGAACTAAGTCTCATTCATATCTCGACTAATCTCAACTACGTTGCTAGGTGTCATATCTACCATTGGTTCCTCAGTCCCTATGAATTATATTTGTTTGTCTTGCTAGCGTTCACTTGCTTTCATTGTTACAAGATTAGTAGAGTAGGAAAGAAATAGATTGGAATGAATGTGACCTAAGCAATTAATTGAGAAAGAGAGAACTGATATAATCTCTTATAAAAAGAGACGTTTACGAAAGAATATCTATTTCCTTATTTATCACTAGAAAAAAACTAGCACTTGATACTGGGCCCAACCAACACTTGAATGAATGGACGGATCGGCCTAGCGCGAGTCTTCCCCATATCGCCTACTGAAAGCTAGCTCTAAAGGAGGCGATATGTCCACCAGCAGCACTTATAAGGCTTCCTCATTACTCTGCGGTCTGGTTGGTGAGCGAGTGAGTCGAGACCTTGACACCATGTTTTCATTCCATTGTGAACTTGAAAGTAGAAAGTACGGGGCCTCCTTATTCTCATTCTCTTTCCTACTTGCTCCACTACTCATTCTAATTCTAATGCCACTTGAGACAAAACTGACTTCGATGAACCCCTATACACTATAGCAGAGGTAGAGATGCACACACATGACCTAGTCTGAAGGTCTTACTGATCGCCACCTAATAAGTCCCCGGATGGCCGAGTTGGGACTTCTCCATGACTAGAAGGTGAGCGACCCGATTCAAGCTCTGGGCCTCTTTCTCTTCCTGTTCTTACGCATGGCTCTCGTGCTCAGCTGCCGTGCGGATGGTTATTTCTTCTCTACACATCCCAGGGAATTGCTCTGCTTAAGGATAGGCCCCTAGCATACGATGGCTCAGCTGTCCTGTCTTGTCTGTTAGGCGAAAATGAATGTCCATATAGTCTGCTTGCGAACTACTCCGCACCCTCATTACTTTCCTCTAACTATACTCCTCCACTCAAGATCCCATGAACACAGAGAAGAGAAGCTAGAAAAAATCCGCTATTCAAGTAGAGCTCGTGCCCATCGCAACCAGAGACCGAAGTGTCGATACCAGTCCCTTCCCTTGCTGCATATCCCGGCCTAAGCTGTAGCTCCCCAGCTACTCTCACTCTTTGCCTCACCCCCAGCCTTCCCATGCATGATTCCACCGCTATCAGACTCGAATTGAAAGTCCAGCTCCCTCGTACAAAGACAGCCCCATCTTCCCACACCCGGTGAAAGAAAAAAAGAACCTCCTCCCATTGCTAACCCACAGACTGCTATCATAGTCAAAGAGTTGCACCCCTCCTCGGATCTGACACGAAAGGGCTGAGGACTCGCAATGGGATTCGCCTCACTGTCCTCTAAAGCTCCTGGATCGACTCCTCGATAACTTATTTAACGCTAGAGGAGTATTCCATCTCTCTCGGGAAAGGTACGAATGAGTAGGATCATGCTTTGAACCTCCATCGAGAAAGAATAGCAGGGATCTCATGGCCCCAGGGCACCCCCTCTCGTCACGTCACGGATGCTTTGAGCCAGGTCCCATACTTATAAGAAGAATGCTAGACTCGGATCAGCCCACACCAAGAGCTGGACGTACGCATGGATGAGCTTGATTCCTTCTCCCTTCCCATCGCACTTCCTCATAGTCAAGTTCGCTCCTCATGATCCGGCATGGCGGGCTTCATCCCTGGCTCGCTCCCCGTGTGATTGACCAGACCACTGTTCGCGCTGAGACAAATAGCGGATCCCAGATCCATAAAGAGAATCTACCTTGGGGCGGGGACAGGCTAAACTGATTGTTCGCACCTCTGAGGAACGAAATAACTTGCCTGGCTTACCAGCTTCGAGTCCAAGCTCTTCTTCTGTTGATGGAGAAGGATTAGCCCTCCTCTTCCCTAATCTTATAATCTGGTCTCTGGTCAACCAACCTTATTTTGAGCAGATTCCGTTGGCGAAGATCAAGGTTTTGCTGAGCTGCCCTAGATTCCGGTTCATAAGATTAGCTCGAAGGCCTACTCTTCACGTCACTATCGTTCGTACCTCGAGTTCTACCCTAAAGCATTGGAAAGAGCGCAGACACTAACTTATGTTAGACCCCCCATCGCACCTGAGCCCCAAAAACCCAAAGGAGAGGACGCGCAGATGCTGATCAAGCTGAGAACTAATCCAAACGTCCGCGAAGTGAGTATCATCACTAGTGTAGTGGATGCTTCAAGCTTTCTTGAAAGAGTCAGTCTCGCTTGCCCTAGCTTGCGCAGCCTCTTTCTTTCCATTACAATATCGAAATCCGAGAAGGCTGAGGTTTTATTTGGCTAGGGAAAAAATCTTACATCCGCGGCGCCCTAGGCTAGGCTCACTCTCTTCCCACTTACACAAAGGGTGGGAGCAGGTTTCATTCAAGAGGTTTGATACATTAAATAATGGTGACTCGAGCTCTACATTCCCTGGCTTACTCATCCCCAGTCTCCTGACCTGCCCGGGGGTCGTGAATGGGATCATACCATCCACTCTCTTTCCTACCTCCAACCCGCACTTATTGTTGATGCTTCTTGGTTCTATTCCATACCTCGCTCTTCTTGCTGCTAACACACTCAGACTCATACTCTATATCACGTAAGGGTTTTAGAAAGGGAAAGAGTGGAAGACACGAGACCGCCCTCTACCCTTTGCTTGCCACGGCGAACAGAACTAGTTAGAAAGGTGTGCTACGGCAAGGTAGAACAATTGACTTAATTGAGGCGCTCCAGACTTTCAATAGGATCTCCTGCTAACTTGACTTCTAATGATGCAATCTCCATATGAGGGCATAAGTAGACCGAAGAGTCTCCTTCCTTTCCTATCCAGAGAAAGCAGCCACTGACTTGGAATCTCATCCAAATGACCTATTGAACAAGAAAGGTGGATTGATCCGATAATTATTCCTCTATGAGTTATTAGTTCAAATATCAACGGAGGTACCATGAGGAACAACAATGCCCCTCCTTCAAGCACTATCCAAGGTCACTCTCTCCCTATCGCTTCTCTCCCTCTAGAGAAAGACACCGCACTCCTTCTTCCTGCTCACGAGTCACACTTGATTCTTGGAGATCTCAATGCATTTGCTGACCACTCTCACCTTTCCCACCTCTGGCCTCAAGGAAGGCAGTGCGAACGGCTGCTGAAATGAATACTTCCAGAGTCTCTTGCTCTTGTTGCAGTTCGCAGGGGGCCAGTCTTGCTAGCTCAAATGAGTTCCCAACTATTGGTTTTCTAAGCTCAATTAATTTGGCATGCTAGGTTTAGTAAAGAAAAGAGTGCGGGCGTCCCCTCTCCGACTTCGCGTCTCGCACTCTTGCCCCTTTACTTTAGTAGATCCAATCTTTACAATAGAGCAGTAGGGCATATTATTATCTTCTGTATAGAGATCCAGCGCGAACAACACGTCGCTGTCGCTCGTACCTCGACCTTTCTCTTCAGCCCTCTCCCCGCAGGCCGAGTTCCTACCTTGATAAGGCTTTCCTCCTAGCCTAGTAGACTCCTGTTCGGATACTGAGTTGTGGAACTCTAACCTTGGAGGAGACCGGGGAAGAAAGGGAAGGAGCCGACTGACTTCTTGTCTTTAACGACCATCCACTCACGCTCCTGACCCTGTGCCTAAAGATTAGGTGAGGCAGAGTTTAAGCGCGGGCTAAGATCTTTAATATGCTGCTGCTGACAGAGCTACCCTTCTCCCACTGACGGTAGGTTTCAGATATTATAAGAGGTGACTCGAGCTCCGGCCCCTCTTGTCCCTGGCAGCTGTCTAAAGCCTCTTTTTCAAGCCTCATAGATAGGGGAGCATCATTGTCAAATGTATCCTCCCACCGGGCCTGCGTTGAATGCTTACAGGTCAGGGTCCTTTCCTAGAGTACTCCAGACCTGAACCAAGGGCATGGCGCAGGGCATCAGTATCCGTGAGATCAGACCGAGGATCCGTGAGCTCCTTCTTTAAAGAGTCAGATCGATATCAGTCTGGGATGACGTCCCTCTTTCCTTTGTTATAGCTTTCTAAATTGATCCTTTCTCTAAAAGTACAAGTGTCAAGTGCAAGTCATGTCCAAGTGAAAGGAAAGAATCAAAGTAAGGGGAGGCAGAAAGAAGAAGAGGAAGATTATAGTAGCGTAGCCCTCTGATGGGAGACCCCTAATTGTACTAAGTCATCTACTCCATGCTCTGCTCAGCTGACTCTGATTGATCTCTAAGGGGGGGCCAAGGACTCTCCTGAGAGGGTGCGCGGGATGTAGTCGGATCTGACTCGAGCGAAGAAGGAGAGTGGATCCCATCCTTCGCCCAACCCAACTAAATCTAAAAGATTGGATCCCTTCCTTCAAGAGATTGACTGATCTCGACTCGAGAAAGGGCCAAGTACGGATGGGCTGCTAGTAAAACATAGTAGAAGTGAAACATAATAGATAGTTGCCTTTATTATTTATTATTGCTGGCGGAGAGATCTTAGAGAAGAAGCGCACCCTATCAGGGAGAAGAAAACCCCGAAAAAAGCAAGGAGATCATGGCTCAATAAGTTGATAAGGGCTCGGCATCTGGAGATTCAAACCTGGCCTAGAAGAAGGAGAATGAAAAGGCAAGCAAGCGGAAAGAAAAGCTATATATTGAATGTAAGGAAAGAAAGCAATCCCTAAACTGGGCAAAGCTTCGTGGGAGCTCCCAGCTGGCGCTACGATCTATGCTGCTGTCTAAGCAAAGTGTGGACCAAAGAAAGCTAAAATGGAGCGAGCGGGAATGCTGCTAAAGAACTAGAGCTTCGGGGGAGAGAGTAAAGAAAGACGATATATGATAGAGAAGGGAATGAGACGAGAAGAACTATCATAGGCGAGTCAGGAAGTTGAACGTACTCCTAAGAGCAAACCTGGACTGAAAAAAGAGGACCAGTAGGGAACCGACTGTGGGATTCAACTAGACGTCAGAGCTATTAATCCCTAGCTATGCTAGGCCACGCTGAGTCCTTGGCAGAGGCATACCTCATCCAGGGCAGAGATTAAGGAGGGCTCCCCCGGTGCAAGTACTTAAAGCGACCATGGGCGAAAGGAGGTCCTCTCCATATCAGACCCCGGCCCCATCCTATGAGATGACAAGGAACTCCATTCCCGGTCCTGCGAACGAACTAAACGAAATTAAGATAACATAAGAACACAATGAAGAAAGAAGCTAATGAAGCTCACGGGCAAGGAAGGGCACCTATAGTGATCAAACACTAGTTCATAAGAGAGTGAAAAGGAGGCGGATGCAGATCACGAAGAAGAAAGAGAGGTGCGAGGTGAGAACGAAGCCACAACCCATTAGCAGATGACTCGGAACTCAACACGAGGTGCTCTACTCCAAAGCCAAGGGCAAGGCAAGTGAAAGTGCTGTTCCAAGGGCAAGGCGCGGTGCGCTTTTCTTAGTTGCGCTAATTATTATTTATATAAGAGAGTGAGTCAGATTATAGAAAGAGAAAGATTGAGGGAGAAAGAAGGAAATGAAGAGAGAGAAAGACTCAAATGAGCTATGAGCTATTAGCCCTGTGAAAACAGAAAGTGGAAGCTATCACTATTCAGCTATTAAGGAGAAATATAGATTATAGATGTACCTTAGTTCGTGATATATGAATAGTTATATCACGAACTAATTAGAGAGCTGGGAGAAGGAAAGAAAGAAATGAGCGAGAAAGCATGCAACCAAAGCAGACAGACCGGAAAAGAATATGACGTGCGAGCCGACCAGACAAGATAATCGTGCGTTATAGCTTGGAACTTCACACCTATACGCCTGAACTCAGCTCTTTCACGTGAGGTTGAGCTTACTGGTTAAGAGAAGATTAGTTGACGTAAGTTTATTCTGTGGCGGAAAACGAAGGATGCGCCTTACGAGCTCGTGCTCTCCTCAGGATAGGTGCGAAGCGTGCAGCGAAGCGAGTTCCATTATAGAGCCCAGGGCCATAGGTCTCTCTAGCAAGTAGTACAACTATATAATTATAATGATAAAGGCTACGACCAAAGGCGTCATTTCATTCGCTCCTCACTCTATTCCTCCATCGTTCTAGGACTTATTGTTATGTATCGGGTGAGCTAGACTCAATTAGAATTCAAGGAACTGGGCTTGGCCATATTACCGCTTGACGGAGCCGTTTGACGATCCGAATTGCATTGCTTTCCTGGTTTGCTTCCCTCTCCTAGAGAGCCTACCTGTGCTTTCAGCTTATCAGCCTGGGACTCTATTATTAATCATACGACTGAGGACGAGTGAGGATTGATCGGTTGACTGGGATGAGGGATGCCTCGTAAGACCGACCTTCATTATAAAGCGCACAGGATGAAATCAACTTACCCGCTTGACTCTGACCCGTAGTTCTCACTCTGACCTTAGCCGAGTCACATCCACAACTTGAGCCCATCCTATTAGAGTGACGGAGCCCATATTAACTGGTTTCCGAGGGGCACATTATTGAGAACTAAAACAAAGGGGAGGGTGAGCTTTGATTTAGGGTGCACTCAAAGCCGTTATATGTTAGCTTCGAGAGGATTGCATCAATGGCTTTATGATTTAAGCATTCAAAAGTAGGAAGGGCAGTGAGCTGGATCAGGTCCACCTATATTATATCCCCTGAGAACCGCATCTGCGTTCACCCTATCACTCAGCCCGCAGGCTTCCCTATGGTTGAACGATGCCCTCACTCTCCTACCCGAATTGATGATGGATGACCAGATGACTCCCCGAGTAGAGAAACGAACTCCGCCCCTCCTCGATAGCATGCCGCGGCTAGATCCGCATCTACAAGTATATATAGCAGAACCGGATAACGATAATATAGAATATATAATACCCCCGATCAGATTACTTCACTACTGTCCCTAGAAAACAAAAAAGATGTAAAAAAACAAAAACTATAGAACAGATCAGAGAAAGATGTGATGAAAATCACCTAATATTGAAAACAATATATTTATATAATCATCACAGTCCGCTTGATCCGATCACCATACCCTACAATAAAACTCACGAAAATCAAATGAGAAGACAAAGATCCCTTACCCACAACTATATATTAAGATATGAAGAACATACCTAAGAGTCACTATCACTGCATGGAACGTACGATGATATAGAGAAGGATTGAGAGAACATATGTAGATGGAGCACCTACTAAGAAATAAAGAAAGATGGGATGCCTGTACGAGTTGCATGATGAGGAGGTAGGAGGGCAAAGTAGAAGTATCCAACTACCTAGATTGTATGTGGTTGTACCTCTGAAAGGGCCTCCATATAAGATATCACCCAAGTTCATAGCTACCCTTTAGTTGCTCTTATTGCACCTGGGCCCCAATCTATATTTAAGGAACTATAAAAGTGCACATATTCGTCCCTCCCCCTAACTAAGGAGCTATCTTACTTCTACAGGTCTCGGAAATCAGGACTGTTGTTTATGTCTCTATACTTGAAGCAGTGTGCTGTCTCTTTGCAGCAGTACTATGCTGACTCTCGTTTTAGAGATGAACGGTTCTCCGTTTCAGTGAGTCTAAGCAGGGCAGGGATACCAACGATTATCCCGACTCATCATCGTCACATTATTATGCAACGTGGTGAGCGAGGGGATCGTTTGGTCCGCCTTTACTTGTCATGGTTTAGTCTCTGTAGAGTTGTTCCTTTGGCTAAGCGGATTCGCAAAAGCCTGTTCGATTCTATAGTTGTGCCACCGACTTGTGATGGCTGTATAAAAGAAGTCTGTCGACTAATTAGGGCTTCGGCCCCCGATATACTTCCTCTTTATATACCCTGGATATCTGAGATCCCTATGACAATAGGGATATCTTGGGTACCGACATGGAAGTCGACCCCTAACAGCGATAAGAGGGTTTTATCCCTTGATATACCGTCGAATTGCTTTACAGCCCTTAAGTATGAGCTTATAGCCTTCTTTTGGTCGATGGAGTATTTCAATGTTAGTTGGGTCGAGGGGCACCCAGGTAGATTGTGGTCTGAAAGGATTTTATATCCTTTGGATTTTAGTAATACTATAAGGGTGCTTAACCAAAGTTATGCCTACTATAGGGACCATGCTGTTCCTAGGGAAGGAGACTTCTTCTGGTATGCTTATGATCAGTTGAAGGACTTTGTGCTTCCGGGTCGTCTTGCTAGCACCCTTACGGGAGCTGGCAAGAGACGAATATTCGCCATTGGGAATTATGTGCGACAACGTCTTTTGCATCCTGTGCATTCATGGGCTATGCGGGTCTTATCTCGTATAGTCTGCGATGGGACGTTCCAACAAGAGCGTCCCATACACCGCCTTAGAGCGAAAGGATATATGGATTTATGTTCATATGATCTGAGTAGTGCGACGGACCGGTGGCCCGCCACTATCATTTATACAGTTATGTCTCTTATATGGGGCAAACTGGCGGCTGAATGCTTTGCTCAAGGGACCCTGGCATCACCTCAATTTAAGATAGGTCCTCCCTTTGTAAAAGGAGAGGCACTGGTCGTGTTTGGTACAGGTCAGCCCTTGGGATATTACGGCTCTTGGGCCCTCTTCAGCTTATCACACCACTATGTGGTGTGGCTAGCTGCGCATATGGTTAATCCTAGGAGAAGGTCGCCCTTTAGGCAATATGCTCTACTCGGTGACGATATCGTTATCGCAGATAGAGATGTTTCTGAAGCGTATCTTGAATTAATTAGTCGGCTTGGAGTGTCCATATCTAAATCTAAGTCATTGGATTCTAAGATTGGTGCTCTTGAGTTTGCTAAGCAGTTCTGGGTTAAAGGGGTTCAAGTTAACCTCACTCCAGTTTCTGCGAAAGCGCTAATGTCCATACATACGTTTCTAGGTCTGTGTCATGTGGCTGAAAAGTATGACCTATCACAGTCTGTACTGATTAGGCTGGCAGGCGCAGGCTTTAGAGTCAGGGCCCGTTGCCGTTCAACCAAATTGTCTTTAAGATGGAAACGGTTAATGGTGTTGTCTGATAATAAAGTTGACCGATCTCACTTGCCTCTTGATTTGTGGTTAGGTCGGGGAAACCCCCTAAACCCTTACTTGAAGGGATTACTTGTTGAGATGGTGCTCCGAAAGGCCAAGCCTACGGAACTTTGTCTTGTGCCTGACGAGTACCTGGGGCACCCGTCTGAGCTGGACATACTTGAACGCACTCTCACTCTATATTATAAATGGTTGAAAGAGTGGTTAGAGTGGCTGCGATGGTATTGTCTGATGACGATGGGTCCTGATCCCTCTATGGAGGACCTCCTTTCGCCACCTATTTGTTCCACTTCCTGGAAGCGGTCTTTATCTAAAGATAAAGTGAGAGTAAGGTTTGGCTTAATCTGGGAATGTTGGGATTTAGCGGAAGGATGGGATCTGAGTAGAGTACCTCTGGTATATCCGATGTTTCTTAAGCATCTGGATCGATAAAAGGTATCCGTATCTGACTTCTACAATCTCCCTAACTATAAAACGATCCCGTCGCTGTCGCTCGTACCTTTACCTTAAGATTGATAATATATTAGAACTAGGGGATAGAGAAAAAGAGATCACTTATATTACAATATAGTGCGAGTCACCTAAAACTATTAAATTGATAACAATACATGATGATTGAAGTATGATGAAAAGAAGGATAAGCTATTCCTATCCTTGATTTAATGAAGTCACCCTAATGGATGACCCATATTGCTGCGGATATTAAACACAATATTAGCTGATATGATCACTGGCAATGATCTCACCCTATATATGCATGCATTTATGAGAGACTGCTTATATCACAGAATATAAATGATTAAAATTGGATTGATGAAAAGAGAGATATACCAATATATCGTATTATAGAACGAGATTAGAATGATTCTTATTAGAGAGATACTAATCAAACTAAAATAAAGGAGGATGTATGGCATTGAGATCATCATGAGTGGATTGATAAAAGAAAGTTGAGAGAGAAGATGGAGCAGGATCATAAACGATAAAATATATGATCCAAAGAGAAAAGAGATATGATGGGAGTGCTTATTGAACATAATATAAGGCAGTTGGGAGGGAATTTATTGTGGGTAGACGTATCCATTTGATGAGGGAAGAAGAAGGAGAGTGGATCCAATATGTAATGACTACCATTGGATGTCCTTATAACTTATTTTCCCGGGTTGAAGCTAAACTCAAAAGTGTCAACTCGGAAAGAAAGATGCAAAGAAGTAAAGTATGCGCCCCGGAAGCCTTCAATTCTTTCGCGTCACTCTCGTTCGCTCGTCACCTTACATTCTCAGAGATAGATTGAGAAAGATCAGAGACATCCACGCTCATATCTCCATTCATTCTCATCAATTCTCACAACCGAAATAAGGAATGGTCTACAGTTGAGTCGTCAAAGGGATCAGACCTTTGACTCTTCGGGATCAAAACATTGACTCTTTAGGTCTTCGTTAGTTGAGTTCTAAAGCGCTCCTTGGATCCGAAACCCAAAAAAGAAAGTTGATACGACGTCTCTCCGAGTGCAATACAACTGGCCATCTTCACCGAGTGCTATTGCAATGAAAGAGGCGAGAATGAAATAATTTCCAACGATAAAAAAGAGAATTTCAGTTCATTGCACCCACGATAGTAGCGACCAATGATCAAAACACTAATTCAACAGACGATCACGGAATCTCGTCTTCGTGAAGGCCGGAGAATTGAACGAGAATGAAATAGGCAAGCGTCCTCTTATATCGGGCGATAAACTCATACAATGGCTGGCGATAATTTTTCCTTTCCAATTGGCCATGGGCCTAGCTAGCATAGGGCCTCAAGGCGATCTCACTCTCCACCCTCCGTACCGCTTCTGACTGTCTCACTCGCTTATGAGTTCTTTAAAACTATGGGCTGGGCCTGCTTCTGATCCACTATTATCTAAGGCCTGCTTTTGATCCACTATTTATTCTCCTTGCTCCCCTCCTTCTTTCTTATCGCTGTTAAACTTCGATTCGTGTAGCCGCGTCGAATACAAATACTTTCTCACAATATTCGCCCCTCTCGCATTCGCTCGAGCCTATCCTTACTTATTATAGCAGGCTAGACTTCGCGAGCCAAGCTAGAAAGCTAAATAGATGCGTGTGAAGCCACGAAAACAGATCCACGTGGTGATCATCAGAGCCTTAAAAAGAAAAGGGCCTAAAACGTTCGTTTTTTTTATTACTGAGATCAAAGCATCATCCGGAGGAGCCAAAGTACAAGACTGGAATGCGTCCATCGGGGTCTTACTAATTATTAGGAATAAAAGGAATAGAGGAATAGGCGGCAGTATAGCCCCCCTGCATGTTCTTCAAAGATGCGGGTTCCATCTTTCATAGCAGTATTGGAGAATCTATCCCCTTCATCTGTAGATGGAAACTAGGGTACCACTTAGTCTTCAGCCGTGGCAATCACTCACCTTTTTTGGTTTGCTTAGCCCGGGCACCAGCCCTTAAAGGCTGAGAAGAAGAAGGAAGGGGCCGAAAGGGCGGCTTTGCTCCTTGGTATGCCGGCTCTATCTCTATAAAGCATTCATTCGGGGGCTACTAGGCTAGAGGAAGCCTCTGTGGTTGAGGATTCGATTCCAAAAGCAAAAGGGATTCCAGGATTACTTGGTCGATCTGCTCATTCTGACGCTGGTTAGGATCTCGCGTGTCCCGGGCATGGATTTCATCCAATTGTCTCTTCTCTTTCGCCTCCGGTAGCGGCTGACCCTGGTCTTCTCCCTGATAAACCTCGTAAAGCTCAACGTCACTATATAAAAACGCCGGTTTTTGAACCTCTGTGGGTGATACCACTACGGGGTCTGTCAAATTGTGAAATAGCGCTTCTTTTGCCCTTTCAGCAAATCCAGGAATTGAATAAAGTCCTCCAGATCTTGACTTTAGGTCTACCTCAGAGTAGAATAGAGGACTTTCGGCCCTTATTTTGTTTTGGAACCTCCACTGCAAGGAGGAATGAATCTTCTCCAACGCCAACGGCTGTAGTGCCAATTGAAGAGAGGCAAATGCGCGAAGACCTTGAATACCCACCTGCCGCAGGTGCCTGCCCCACTTCGGGTGTTGAACTGGATGACATTTACTTATATCTTGAGTCTCCTGGACTGGCCGCCCTATAGAGTATAGAGAGAGGGAAAATCTCTTATTAGAAGAAGTGACACCGCGTAGATCAAGCTAAGAAGACTCAGTCACGGCAGTTGCAGTTGCAGATGGGCAGAGCTCCTTTGAATTGATGAATTGGTTACATAACATGTACATAACATGAGGACCCCCTTTTTTTAGTTAGAAAAGTGCGTCTCGGCGAGCAGGATATGACCTCTCTGGGAACCCATTAACAAGAGTAGCGGCGTCCGTTGGTACCAACCCGAAAAGTGAATGTGACTAAGGAAAAAGCTCGGCCGTAAGACCGTCACATGGGGTGCCCTTAGGGGGCCGTCGCAAAATGGAGCATTTTTGCCCTCTAGATCAAGCCCTTTGCATTTGACTCTCCTTAGTGGTTCTGTTTTGATAGTTACGTAAGGAGACTTTCTGCGGTCAACAGAAAGAAGAGCCTCAGCTGTCGGTGGGTGGACGTATGATACTGCCTCCAATATAGTATTTTATATATCCAAATCGCGCGATAAAAGATCTTCATGTGTGATTATAGTCAAGCGCTGATACATTTAAGGCGCATGGTTCAGACATGCAATTCCTAGGTCGACTATTCATTTCGTTCTATGAATTCAGTATCACCACTCCTTATTCCGCTGAGGTCGATCTTACTAAGATTTAGTTCACTATTAGTGTTGAGGTTTGAAGCTCGACATAATAGTTTAGGTAAGTATTGGAGGGTGCTCGACTGAAGGGAGAGGAAGGAGAAAGTCATAGTCTTTCAAAATGAAAAGTAAAGACGGATCAGATGGATGGATGGTACCTTGGCTGAAGCAGTCGCCGATGAGCCCTACCCACTCATGCTGGGACCCTTTGCCCTCTTATTGCTCTTGAACACTTTGTACTGCCCATCGCTAAGACGACTTAGAATAGGGAAGCAGCCCCGCCTGGGAATAGCTATCTCTCTCTCGCTCGTGGAATCGGGGCACCCACCCCCTTACTATCCACTCGTCCAACTCCCAAAGAAAGGTTCAGAAGGCACAAGAAGAATTCAAAAGAACGAGAGTGAGATAGAAATGAGACTGAATACTATCTCAAAAGGAAAGTCAAAAGTGACCAAACCTTGCCCCGGGGATGAAAGAGAGGACGCAGTTGTGAAAGAAAGCGGAAGACCACGAAATAGATCTACCAAAAGACAAAAGGAATGAGACACCCTTCTACGCGCTACGCGAGTCAATCCCAGTAGAATAAGATCTTACCCTAGGGAATGGTCTCTCGAGCCTTAGTAGTTAGCCTACTTCGGATCCTCACAGCTCCTTTTCTGTTTGCGGGTGCTAAGACTAGGCGAAGAATTAAATGAATCAGTTCGCTTGACCAACCCGAGCCTTCAAGCCTCTAGTTCTTCTGATTTTGCTAACATCCTTCGATGACAGGCCGACCGAAGGAAGACGCACCGGGATCCTACTTCTATCTCATCAGAAGCAGGCTATATAATCTAGTTTCTCACCTTCTTTCTACTCTATCAGCTACTGTGCCTAATTTGAAGCTTTTTGTTCATAGGTTGCCAGTTTTCGGAGCTCACTTTGCAGGTCAGAACTCTCGGAAGACGAAAGAGAACTTATTTAGACGAAAAGTTTGCCCCCCCTACATTAGCAGTTCGGGTGGAATCAGACATAAACCAAGTCCAAGAAGACCGAGGAGGCCTTGGGGAGAAGGTAGCGCACTCAACTACGTCGAGCCTCCTTTCGTCCCTTTACTGGTATAGATAGAGTAAGATGCTCCATCTACTACTTCTAGTGTATGCCCCTCTTCCCTGTCCTCTAAGTCTCTTAGCTTCTTACTTGAATCTACTTATTTGTTTGGGTTGGTACTTCTATTAAAATAAGTAAAAGCGATTAAAGCTTTGGAGAAAGAAGCTCTACTCAGAAGGTTTTTAGTTTCACCGTGGAACTTCAATCAGGACATGCGGAAAATCCTTCTTCAACTCCTAGTAATTGCAAGATGAGAAAGTGACCTCCGGGTAAATTCTCACTAATTTATTTCCGGGTGACATATGGTGCAAAGCGCCTTTTTCGTAAAAGTCTAGTTCAACACAAAGGAAGGGAAAAGCCCAATTCCAGTATCCAACATGACCCCGATCCGACCTCTTATTCAAAAGCCAAGGATCACGGTGTGAAGAATAGGAAGACAGGTCATTGGAAGAGAGCAGAGGTACGAGAGTCATACTCAACCCATCGATTCCATTGTTCTTTGTCACTGAGGTCCAAACAGGCCAGAAAGCGAAATCAGATGACGATGATGGTCTGCCTAACTTGAATTCAGCTATGGATTCCAAGAAACGTGTTACCAGAGCTTCCAACTTGGCTGGGTCCGTCCCTAGGTCTCCATGAATTGCCTCGTTTGGAACTGTCGAGGGCTTGGTAACCAAAGGACAGTTCGAGCTCTCCGTGAGCTCATTCGTAAAGAGGATCCCTCCCTAGTTTTTCTGATGTAAACTGGGGAATATCTAAAAGTGAAAACAATCACTCAGGTTCTTTGGAATTGCGGGGGAAGTGAGGGCTAAGTCAGGAGGGCTAGCACTCTTGTGGGAGAAGGAGGTTCCAGCTACAGGAGAAAGAGGAACGGAGAGCTAATGTGTTCCACTTATTGAACAGGGTTCTATGATCGGTCCGTGACCCCTGGATGCCGAAGGCGCCCTTGGGGATGATCTCGTAGTTCCTACGGGGTGGAGATGATGGGGTCGGTCCATGGATTTAGTGAACTAGCTTTAGACTAGGCAAAAGAGTACGCAACTGAAGATACAGCGCTAAGAGTGATGGCTTCTCCTTATATTGATTGAGACCTAGCCTCGGGGCACTGAACTGTGGCACAGAACCACCTTTCTAGGTATGGTACTCAATATAGAGCTCTAAGCTAAGATCACATCGCTTTCAACCCCTTGGGCACTGACTTTCTTAGAGTAGAGTAGGGAACCCGGTTCAAGCAGAGTCGAGGGATGAAATAGCAAGTGCCACGCTAATCTTAGTCCAAGCTAAACTCAAAGGCTACGACTGCCTATGCCTTTACTTTAAGCCACGCCCTTACTTAGAGCAATCCTTGTGAACAGCTGGTTCACTGTAGGCTATATTTTAATGAAATAGATCTGTTGGGATTCTTTAGAACAACATAGATGTCACGGAACGTAAAAACCAGATAGAAAAGAATGAGATCACCAAAAGCTTTATTCCACTTATCAATGTCATGAAACGCCGAGCTAACATAGAACGAGTCTCTCTTCCATCAATGCTTAGGTACCACTAACCATAGAACTTAGACCGGAAAAGCAACTGCGAAAGAAAGTGGCTACAGCGACCTATGCTTTATGAGGGGTCTGACTAGTGTCCTTCTAGCTTACAGTAGATCGGTGAGGTGGCCTTTTTCCTCTGGTCTCGACTAGTGCAGTCCGGACGTGACCTCCCAACATCTCGCTCGGTGGGACTTGACTCCTTTCATTAGCCTGAAAGCTGCGTCTTTGAGTGTGCCTGTAACATCCTTGCTTCTTGCCTCCTTCCAATATTTATCAAATCCAAGCCGGTTCAAGCCTACTCCGATTGCCCGTTCCCGGATGAGAAGGCATCTTTTCTCCTTGCCAAAGGCTAGCGATGTCACCGTATGGACTGATTTTGCCCTTACCCACGATAAAAGCTAATAGTTGGCAGCCGGGCGAGACATGAATTTATCAGAGCGGGGCTGAAGGCCGGGCGTACGGGGACCGTCGAAGAAGTGCCTCAACGCGCCGCTGCTTTTACTTATTTGATTTTGATGCAATTATGAACTCCACGGAACTTTATCAATTCCAACGCAACTTCCCCTTTTGGAGCTGACGTAACAAACTATGCGAGCCTCCCAACGAAGCCAACATAAATCCGATCCGAATCAAAAAAAGAGAAAGAAGGCAGTTTCATTATGGTGGTATACCAGCCTCCTGTTCTTCCACTTCCAGTTCCAATCAAAGCATATAGATCCGTAAATAGATTTGTCTGTATAGCCACTTCAGTCGTGCTCGTCCTTTCTCGAAAGTGTCTTTTTTCTGGAAAGATGATCAACCACAAATGATGATATTCGCGATTCTTCATCCACCGATGCAGAAAATGCTCCAGTTTTCCATTCTCATATGAGGCCGGAAAGTGGATTGGCAACAGGTAGGCACAAAGTGATTCATCATGCTCAAACATGAGCCGATCGTTCGTTAGGGACGGTTTATAGATCACAAAATGACCAAAAATGGAATGAAAAGTGGGTCCATGTAAATGATCGAGACCTCGCAAACAACAATGCTCCTTCCCCATATTGAGTTCGGAACCCAAAGGCAATCGTTGAGTGAACTCTATCTTCTTTGTCTTAGTTGACCTAAGTTGCACCCTGACTGCAGGGGTGGGGCTCGGCCTCCGAACCATACGTGGGACTACTTTCTGCCTCATACAGCTCGGGCCGAAGACCGGGGGAAGTTTAGGAGAGATGGGGAAAGCTAGCAGATACCGTCGGGGCGGGAATAGCTTGCTTATTCACAAGCTTATCCCCCATAAAAAAACCCACCCTGTAGCGCTAGCGTTTCGCGTTCTCCACCCCATTCCGGGGTAGGCTAATAATACTCATCTAAGAAGTAGTAGTCGTGACCAAGAACCATCAGCAGTCGGCTCGTTGGTAAGGTGAGAGCTTCAAGCCCGATTGAAGGTGGCGCATCCCCCACTGCCGCTGCTACTGGGACAAGATCCCCCGACGAAGAGGGGACGGGGAAAGCTAGAGGCCGAAAAGCTTCGACCCTTCCTTCTAAATGGGGGTGCCCGGAGCACCTCATCTTGTCATTTCGTCGTTGCTCATTCCCGTGAAGTGTTTGGACTTTCCTTCTCCGCACCCGCTCACGCTTCGCTGACCTATCGCGTGGTAAAGAGAATAAAGTACGAAAGAATAGGAAAGAGAGCACACCGCAGAAAGATTCTAAATATGAAAAGTGCCCCTCGATAAGAAGGAAATTAAGAAGGGGAACGAAACGAAATAGGGCCTTTCTAGCTCTAGTTTCGGATGAGCTTCTCCCAATTATGTCTGGTAATAGAATAGGACGGCTTGCTCTGACCAAGACTCTACTTTTTGCTATGTCCATGGAGCGTATGAATTTCCTTGAATGTAAATAGACCAAAAGAGGGAAGAAAGGGATAGGAATAGGAATTAGAGTACCATTGGAAAAGGGGGCACCTATGGGAACATCTCTACTGACGAACCATTTCAATAGTACGGGTGCAGCCATGCCACGAGGCACGACCATGGAAGTAATGAAAAAGAAAAAGTTCTGTAGTTGGACCATCTCTTCTATCCGTTCGACTTGAATCTTATCTAGAGAGGATGAGAGGCTCAAAATTAAAGTGTTCACAACACATATCGAAAGAATACTAATTAAGCCAACCGTTAATGACTAGTTCGAACACCAGGAGTGGTCTGATCCCTTATCACAAATCTCTCTCCCAGCTATTTGATAAGTTTGAAGAATTGATTTCATCTCAGTCGTGAGAAGAAGAAGTTTGCAGATGCTCTGCCCACTTTAGCCTAAATGACTAAGATAGACTGTGGGGTTGACTTGCAACCGCTGCAAATTGAAGCAAGAGATAGCCCAGCAAATATAGAGGAGGAGCCTGATGGGAGACCGTAGTACCATGACATTAAGCAGTATATCAAGACTCGGAAAGACCCTACGGGGACAACAGAAAAGAAAAGGAGAACAAAGACTCGGAAAGACCCTACAGGGGCAACAGAAAAGGAGAACAATTCGGAGGATATCCATGGGGTTCTTCCGTAGTGGAGAAATCCTATCTAAACGAAGTCATGATGGAACACTACTCAGATGCAGGAAATGCCCACAAGTGCCAAATTAATACGGATAAGATCAATGCTCTTACAGCTCCCTTGCTAAATCAAGAAAGAGGGTTGCCACACGGCCCTTCTCCATGTGGGGAATGGATGGCCTCCCCACCAATGGGCATTGTTTTCTTATTTTATCAATTGATTATTTAACGGGAAGCAGTCTCTTACTCAAGTGTGACTAAGAAGGTGGTGCAGAAGTTATTGAATAAGGAAAGGATTTGCCGCCTGCCAGAAAGGATCATCACGGATAATGCTAATGCTCCAAATTGGAACAGTGCAAGGATATCGGCAGCTGAAGATCCGGCATCCTCATTCTGCACCTTACAGGCCACAACAAATGAATGGGGCAGTTGAGGCAGAAAAGAAAAAAGAAAAGATCAAGAACAAGAATCCTCTTTTCCAAATAGCAATTACATACAGGGACTGGCATAAATGCCCCCATTCGCTCTCCATGCAACTCGTACGTCAGTAAGAACTTAAACCGGGGCAACTCCGTACTCAATAGTGTATGGAATGGGGGCAGTCTTACCATTCGAAATGAAATACCTAAGAGTCCTCATAGAGACAGAGTTAGAAGAAGGGCAAAATCACGATATGAGCAGTTGTGAGGAAAAGAGATTAGCTGCGATGCGATATGTCATGGCCAACTTTACCAGAGAAGGATGGCTCAAGCCTATAATTCTCATATAATGAAATTTATTTGAAAACAATAATAATTTGACGATCAAATCCAGAATCAGATCGTCAAATTCTTTTTTTTTTTGCATTAGGGGCTTGTCGATTGTGTGCCGTTCACTCCAACATGGCTAAAATTATGTAAATTGGAGTGAAAAGGTAAAGTTATTCTTGATGGGCCAGGAATGTTGGATAATTGCTGAAGGTAAACCGAAGGATGTAAAGATGAAAATGGTTTCTTTGGTGTCGCTATCGATCAATGAAAGACTGATGAGTCTTAGCTAAACGATTCGATATCTGACTTGAGTTCAAGAGTGGCCTGATTCAGGTCCGGATTGCACTTCTCTTTTCTTCGAATTCAGGATAGAGCCATAGAACTTGGATCCATCAATCACAGTCATCAAGTCTATGATGCCTTGTCTTCTCATTTGATGACTCACTCAGTTCTTCCATCCCATCTGAATTGAATTGAACAAGATTTAGGAAGAAATTCATTAAATTGAGTTCATTTGGTGCCAGAGAGAGGTCAGTTAGAGAAAGAGCGTCCGCTCACTTCCTTTTCAGAGGCTTGATTGGATCCAATATAGATAATAGAGAGAATTCTATTCCATAAAACAATGAAGTCGGTAAATATAGATTTTCTTTATTGCTTTCGCATCTCAATCCCTTCTGTACAATAGAAGACTGACTGAACCGACTGAAAAGAGATCAAGCAGACTTCTCGTGCACTAGCTGTGGCCGGGGTTCAGGAAAGAGATTCAAAGACTGACTCCCGACGGCGAGTGAATCAAAGAAAGAGAGTTAGTTCTCATTGGACAAGCATACGAAGCGGAAGGAAAAGCAGCTACATACAGCTACTTTCTTTTATGAAGAAAGGAGGACGCGGAGTCGGATCCTTACTCCTTACATTGTAAAGCAGCACCGACGAGTGGATGTGAAAGATCCACGACCTGCTCTAGTCATCAGACAGACCCAATTCTTCATGTCCTTAGACATTCACGACTCCAATTCATGGATGGAAGCCCTCTACAAAAGAGGGCCTCCCACTCTTGAAGCAGCTAGGGACTCTGAGTCTGATTCAGCTCTCAATTGAACTCAAAGATCAGAACTTCGACCCTTCTTGAAAGAGATCTCTCTTAGCAGTTGTAGATCAAGAATGGGACTGGGCGAGCTACTTTGATGCAGTTTCATCCGAGAGAGGAAGAGCAAATGTAGAGCGGATAGGAAGAGGTCCTTTATTCCTTCTTGCTCTGGACCTATAGGGATGAAAGCGGAGGGCTTTCTCTGGAGAGTGGAGAATCCCATAGTAGAATCAATTAATAGGCAAGAGTGAATTCCATTCCCTTGCTCGGTCGAGCGCCACTCTCTAAGACGCCACCCGTCTGAGTCGGATAGATTCATGTAGAGAATGAAAGGGACCGACCACAATAAAAGTAGAGTCCTTCTAGGCCCATCTCGTCTTTCTTTCCTTAAGTTCAACTCCCCCGCACCTATGCAGCTCCGGACTCTCAGGAAAAAGAAAGTGGGCACCACGATCAGGCCTTATAGGGAAGAATCATAATCTTTTGCTGAACCGAAGTCAGAAACTGAGCTTTGCTTTTCTTTCTTGAATCCGGGAGAAGAGATCATAATCCAATTTTCTTTGTTGTTCTCGGGCTGACCTGAGACTTATTTCCACTCTCTCTCCCTTTCATCTCACAGGATTAACGCACCACCAGACAAGATAGAATAGAACAGAGAATGGAAGTAGAACAGACAAACGCACCACCAGACAGACAAGAGAGAATAGAAGTAGAACAGAAAAGCGCACCACCAGATTACTGCTAAATCCCCATAAGCCAGCCAGCCCATCTTACTACATTATAATAGCTTCCGCCCTCTACCCGGTAGCCGTCCGCTTCATTCAGCTGATTCTTTTCTTAGTTCAGGTTGACGAAGAATCCAACTCATTCTTGAACTCAAGTCACTCATCCCCTCGGCTTTCTTGCTCTTGGATTTGAATCTCATTCCTTAGCCCTTACGTGAGGTGAGAATCCGGTCTCCTCCCCGGAGGAGACATTCCTCAGAAGCTAGATGGATGCCACTCTCCCAGCTCGAGTCGGATATCTTATTAAGATAAAGCAGAGTAGTCCCCCCTTACGGATGGAAGCGCTCACTGCCCAAAGAATGCAGATAAAGATAAATGATTCCTTCCTTGTTTAGCACGCAAGATGGCCAGCGCCAGCCTTGCAATACATTTAACCATGACAAGGACCGAACCGAGCTTAAGAAATGGTGGCTGTCCAGGTGAGGGATAAGAATGGCCCTGGTTGATGGGAATACCCTTTGGACTACTTCTGAATGAATCTTTGTAGGCGTAGGCTTTTCTCTGTCCTTCCTGGGACTAGACCTCTTGCATGAAAGTCTCCTATGAGCTCTCACCTTTCTTTCCTCAAGGCTAGGCCCGCCTGATCTGCTCGTACGGTCGATCTGATTAGCTCTATCTAAGTAATGCCAGTCCAGTTCCTCCAGTTCCGGCGAGAGACGAAGATGCATCCAATCCAGGAGCTTTAGACCCGTGAAGTAGAGAGAGCGTATAGCGTTGATTGGGAAGGGGCAGTCTCAGGAAAACGACTATAACAGCGACCCCAGAGATTGATGCCTGCTCCTGATAGGCCTAAAACGAGGGCTTCAGACGGGGAAGGTCAGCGAGGGGAGTGGAGTCATAATCACTATAATTCGCTGGAGTAATTGAACCCGGACTTAATCTTGACCTGCTTCGTAATGATCATAGGTCGTCTGCATTCTATGTCCCGGTCCCTTTCCCGGGAGGACTATGCCCAATGCTTTCTTTCTGTCCTATCGGATTCGACGAGCCCCTTTAGGACTTTCTAATGGTGCGACAAGAGGCCAGAATGAAAAAAGAGTTCCAAGGAGTTCAAGGAGGATTTCTTTGCACTCGCATGAGCTCTGGTTAGCTAATATCTTATTGTTGAGCATCTGGGGTCTGATTTGATTCAGTGAGTGCGCCGCTCGTCTTATTAAAAGATAAGCATTCGATGAGCCCGTAGTTTCTGCATCGATCCGGGACAACCTTTAGTCCGAGGGCTTCTGAAAGACCACTATGGAGCCTTTCCTATTCGAAATATATCTACCTTCCAGAGCTATAGGTCATAGGAGCTGGGAACTACTGCATAAGAATCAGCAAAGGAAGACCAAGGCAAGGTAGGTGCGGGGCATCAAGTTTATTGGCTCAGCTTCGGGAATAGAAAGAGTGGGAAAAGCCCTTCAGGGAGAACTCAAAGAGCGTCTGCGTCCCCCCCCAAAAACCCACGTGAGAGTGGCGAAAGTGATTGGTGCGAAAGAACTGAAGAGGAGCGAGAAAAGACAAAGAAAGGAAGGAGCGACAGCGACGTAAACGACTTCGGTCCTTCTTGGATTGGATCTACGGAATGAATCGCTCCAAAGCGCGGCAGGAGTCTAGTTTGCTCTAAATCCCAAACAACTCTGCTTCACTTCTGGAACGATTCACGGGTCGCCCAATTCTCTCACTTAAGCCAGCATGGCAATGAAGGTTCAGTCAAGTGATCGTAAAGCGAAGCCTAAACCGGGGTCCGAAGTGCAATACCTCGTAACACACTCATAAGGGAAGTAGAGGCCCCTTTGGAGCGAGGACTCTACCTTTCGTAGTCCCAGAGGCACGACCCAATAGCAGTAGCTGCCCCGGGTTTCATGCGGAGTAGAGGGCTATCTATTCTCTATTCTCAATGGAACGAGAGCGAAGGAGGACCGATCAGGACCGACCATAGGAATAGGAGGAGCGGAGACCCCACTACGCCTAAACCCACCCACCTTTACGACGCTGTTACGACGCGAGGGTGGTGGGAGGAACAGCTATTTGACTGAATTCCGACCCGAGTTTCAGTTGAGTTGAAAGAGCTAGCAGCAGCAGAGGCACGCTAGCAGTTCCGTTCCTTATTATAATATAATATAAAAGGATGCTTGATTTTAACCCCGTTCTTCGTTCCCCTCGCTCCTGATTGCATAGAATTACGAAGCGGCCCTACCCTCGTTTCAGTTCGATAAGTCAGCGATGAAAGCTTTGAACTCCACTGCCCCAACAAAGATCAGAGTTGAGGAAGTGAGCTCCCACGTAGTGGTAAGAGTGAACCTCGCTACTACTGCTCCGACTCCTCGTTTCGAATTGAGCTACGAGTTGTAAGTCAGCTCTGATAAAATCATTCCCCCGCCTCCGACGGTATGATTGGGTTGGGCCCTCGCTAGCTAGGAATGGAGAAGTGAGGGGATCAGAACGCAGCGACACGAGTCAAACATACGAGGCTACCCTAGTCCAACAGGGAAACCATCCCCACGAGTCAAAGCTGACATGCTATGCTCCCCGAGTCACAGATGCTATGCTCCCCTAGATCTTCACTTAAATTTAAATTCTATATCGATAGCGGCTCACCTCAGAACTTGGCAAAGCACCTAGAGTGGCCGGGCTAGCGTCCCATCCATCACTCCGGCCATGCCACCCATACAACGCTAGGGGAACGAATCACGTAGGCGGAGCTGAGCCCATTCAAGAGCTGATACCCATTAAAGGACGCGAACAAAACCCAGTGCTGCTGTTGAACCTGGCCTGGAATCACGTAACTACGTCGGGGAACTATCTTCGGATCCATCCATCGGGTGCCTTTAATCTCCATCACTCGTAGCTTACTTCCTAAACTTCAAATAAAGGGTTCAAGAATAGCTATTTTACTTAATTAGCGCAGGAGGTACTGGTCTCCATGAGGGCCTTTGATGCGGTTCATAATTTAATAAAGTTGATCAGGGCGTATAGTTCGGCAGAGTTTCGGAGCTGACTTCGTACTACTTTTCAATCTTTATTACCCTCTCCTGGTTAAATACGAGACTACACAGCAGCACTGCCCTAACCACGTTCCACGCTCCACGTTCCACAGCAGCTAGGAATTGAGAAGTGAGGGGATCAGACACGACGCAGGGGGTTAAGGGACGAGTACAACGACTCCAAGACGCTGCTTGGCAGGAACAAGCGGCAGCGTCGTAAAGGTGGGTTCCCACCCACCGCATCAAAGGGGGTGGGGAAGGAAAATAATAAGGAACTGCTCCCACTGCCCACCTCGCCAGAGCTCCTAGAGCCACGGCCGGGGATTCCTGATTTGGCTAAGGCCCCGATGAACTAGCCTATTCTGAGCCGACTACGCCTTAAGTTCAGATGAGTTCACTATTGGTTCATTGAATTTGGACAGCCCTGTTAACTTGGAGACCCTGGGCTACCTGATGCATGGCCTGAGAGAGAAGTCTGCCGTTGAGCCTACATATCAAGCTAGAAAGACTGAACTTAGGACCGGGCTGTGGAGCCTTGGTGCTTGGGCTGCGGAAGAAAAAGCCTAGCTGACTATGAACGAGGAGCTTAAGACTACTTGATCTTAGTGAATGAAGCAACTGCTGAGCCCAATCACACTGAAAGGGGTCGGGTCCCAAGCAGTTTAAGATAGCCACACCGCGTCGTAAAGGCCAAATAAGAAGCTGTTCATCCTACGTGAGAATATAATCTAATTTTTCTTTATGGTCTCCTGGCACCCTCGAATACAACGATTAATTCGAGTAGTTGAAAATAGAGCGAGTGAATGGAGCCAGTCAAACGAGTGATTAGAATAACTTGATCGCAACGACTACTACTTTATCTACCCACCCGGAGCACTCTCTTCATCTTCACTTTCTTTGCTTTGATTTCACTCTTCATCTTCACTTTCTTTGCTGTACCCACCCTCCTTGTTGGGTAACCCACATAAGTTCACTCCGAAGCTCAGTCCGGGCAGGGATCACCCACCGCACCAGCAAGGGGGTATAGTTCAACGGGATCTTTACGACGCTTAGACCTCTCCGGTTTAGGCGCTCCCATTGCATTGGTCGCTTAAAATCTTTAGGTGCTCCCGTTGGTAGCTTTACGTCGCTATGCTCGAACCTGTTGCACTTGAACCTATTGGTCGCTTGGCTTCTTAACGACGCTGCTGCTTGTACCTATTCCTATTGGTCGGGTCTTTCCTGAACTTATTTAAACCACCCCTCCTTTCACGGGCCCCTCCTTTCATGGGTCTCCCGGTTCATTCATTCAGACGGAGAGTTCAACCACACCTTGATCGGGACATCACTACTGGTGGGGAAGGGGTAAAAGAAGGAGGGAAACCAGTGATTAGTCCAAAGAAAAGAAGAATGAAAGGGAAGTCTGTAAGGTCAACTCAAAGTAGGGAACAAGAACAGCATTTCTGGTCCCTGGAACGGAGGCGGGGGAATTAGATGCCAGGTATGCCGTAGCGGAGCAGCTTCCAAGAATGCCAATCATTCCAGTTGTGTTCATAAAGTGGCTTTTTTGAACGCTCCTAAGGCACCGAACGAAGGGAGGAGAGGGGCAGAGCACGTATCCTGCCACGTACGTATCCAGTAGTAGATTAGACATGCCAAGACTAGTGGTAGCCAGAGAAGTGCTCACCAGGTACCTTGTTCTTGCTCTCGTACGATTGATTAAAGATTGCCTCAACTCTCTTTATTAGGTACACCGGTCGTGAACCATTGGATTCTTGTCCCATCCCATCTTAGGAGGCGGGAGAACTCGATGCGTGCCATCCCGGCCATACCTACCGCCCGCGTAGTGGGTCTTTAGATACTTATTTAGTTTATTATTAGATAGAAAGCTAGGAACGAGTGCTTAGACTCCAAGCGCCTAAAGATTCACTTCGGATAACTTAGCTGGGGTTAAGGGTTGACGTCGAAGGGATGGTCGAAGGTTCGAAAGGCAGGTCCAAGGGTCGATAAGGCTTCCAAAGGGGTCCACCTAGGGCAGCCAAAGGGGGCAGGCTCCTTTAATAAAGTTCCTCGCTACTTCTATTTATGGTTTCCTATTCAGATGAACGATTCACGTTCCGATGGGGGGTTCAAGGTGGAGTCTCAGTCTAGGCTTCTAGGCTCAGCTAGGGCATCTGGTCTCTGGGTCAGCTGGGGTAGCGGTAGCCAGTCCGGTCGCAGGGTTGGGACAGCGGGGTAGGCCAGTAGTGGACTCTGGGTCAGTTGGGGCCGCTGGGTCATCAAGTGAGGTCTGGTGTGACAGGCCAGCAGGGGCAGGAAGTCAGGGCGGATGGTTTAGGTTCGCAGAAGTGAATGGAGCTCACACGACGCGGGCCAATATAAACTTGAATGCCTACCGCTACGTGGGGTTTTAATTTAAGCCAAGTACGCATGCAATGCCTACCTTAAATTAGACGTGGGGTTCAAGCTAAGCTAAGTAAAGAAGGCACGGGCATTTAAGCTGCTAAGTAAAGAAGGCAACCTACCGGGCATTTAAGCCGCTAAGTAAAGCCAAGCCTAAACAGGGGTACGAAAGCGAGGACCTATACCCCGGGAAGGAAGGGTACGAAAGCCAGGTCCAAGCGTCTCCAAGGCAACGAAGGGGAGGTACAAGCACCAGTGTCTCCAAGGTGGGAGGGGGTAGGCTTGGCATTTCAATTGTTCCCCTAGCTCGCTCATCTATAACCCAGAGGGGATCTAAAGTGGTGAACAAAGCGCCATTAGGGGGTGGCTTTAGACAAAAGCCCGGGACATCAGTCTTCTCGATCGGAGCTCACTTCTCAATTCCTAAACTTCTGCTAAAGACCAATAAAGAAAACAAGTGAGACCAGTTAAAAAAAGGCACTTTGACTTACTTAGCGCACGCTCGGGGAACGTCTTACGTCTCTGCTCACTACGGCCAGCTAGCTCGGGGCATTTGAAGCTTTCTCTACGTCGGGCTTATCGACGACCGGTCCATTCCTACCGAGCCAGTGGGGGAAGTCAGTGGTAGGCATTCTTTCTGTCCCAAGTGAGGGAGCAGCGGTCAGAATCATAAGTTCGGGGATCAGACACGAGGCCAGATAGAGAACTCTGCCGTTGATGAATGCCGACCCGAGACACGCGTTCAACGAGTTTTGGAATTGATCATTGAGACTTGAAAGCGGCTATTCTCATTCACACGAAGCTTAGCTTGTTCCTGACTAAACTGAAACTACTTTATTAAATTATTCAGTTACCCTCGCAACGACGGAGAGTTGGGTTTAGCCGCTTCAATGCCAAGGCGAGACAGGGGTAGCGTTGCTTGATATGAACCCCGTTCCAGGGATGGCCACCGTTGACATTGCATTCCGAGCCCACGTAGACTACAGTTGCCAAGCTGCGTCGTAAATAAGATCCTAGGGGGAAGTCTCCAAGGAACGAGTGCTTAGACATAAAGCCCGGGGAAGACATATGCCCCGGCATGGAATACTCGCCCTGGGGGGGTCCCAAGTAAAGGTTTTCCACATGGGTGAGATCAACTTTCTTACTTTTTTAGTTGGTTTTTGTAGCTTTGTATTATTAAATGGAGAGTGGGGAAATTAATAAAGTACTGGTTTTCCCTATAGGTGCGCTCAACTTGTTTACTGATTCTTTGGTTTTCAGTAGGAACAAGCGATAGCGTCGTAAAGAAGGAGAGCAGAATTGAACTACTTTTACACATAGGTGAGACTACCTTGGAGACGGGTTTAAACCAGTAGGAGGAAAGCAACCCCCTTGGAGGCGGTGGGTACAGCAACTTTATTAGGCGCTTGGACCCCCTCCTAGGACCACCCTGTTGGAGTCACTCGTCCCTGGGCTACGTGATGCATGGCCCTCCGACCCGCCCGAGCTAGGACTTCCTTTCAGATCAGAGTTCCACAGCGATTGGCAGGCGAGACTACTTGAATCGGCCTCTGATGAGCGAGGGAGCTACTACTGAGGCTTTCACAGATCGATCTGATATTATAACTGCTGGGCAGGCTTTGAATCGAACCGAACCCCTCGTCCCTTGATTGGCACTACTGGCCTCCGCCAACTACAAGTCTGAAACGATACTGAAAGTCGTAGCTCGGTGAACTTAAACTCGGGGTAGGCCGGTGACGGTGAGGGAAAGCAGCACTATTCAATAAAAAGATCTCGATGTAGTTTGGGAGGCGGGGCAGGCATTACATCGCTGGCAGCAGATATCAGTCCCTTCCCGGCTTTCCTTGCACTATAGATCCCGGATGAGATGTCAGTGGAGCTACCCACCGCCCACCTAAAGTCTGAGTGAATGCTCCGTTAAACTCTATCGTTCCATGCATCAAAGATAGACCATTAGGACATCGTAGTAATTGCAATAGAAGTCGTAGATAGAGACGTAGAGATATTAGAGGACTCTCATTACTATCTGGACGTCGTAGTAATTGCACTAAGGGCTATTAGGACTTCGTAGTAAATGCATAAAGGACTATTTATCTGTTTCCTTGCCCTATTGATATACGTGGACTTGGACGAATCGCCATTGATCCTTACCTTAACGCCCAGCACGACCTATATAATAAGAGACTCAATCACACAAGCCGGGTTCTCCATTGATTGGGATTGGTTCCCTTTATTGCACTTCCCTGCATTACATTAGTCTGGTTCCTTCCTATGGCATTTCCCCCTGACCTTTACCGACCAGCGACGTAACTATGATTGGGCTTAATAAAGCACCTGACTTAACTAATGATCCAGCATTCTGAAACACACTCTACGTCGCTAACGCTTGGATGCCCCTCCGAGGGTCTTCTTTTTATGGGTGGCGGGCTACTTAACTAGGACGCTGCTGCTGCCCTGACTTCTTTCTAACTAGTGTCCTTGGTAGAGCCACTTTCTTCTCTCGCCCTTCATTTATTAATTTATTATTCCTTTACTTTACTTCCTTTCCTCTATTGCCCTTCCTTTTATGCCCGGCTTTCTTTGACTTATGATAACAAACCAAACTAGGAGTCGTTGCACTCGTTCCTCACTTTGCTTTCCTCATGCTTCTTCTATTCAATAAGAAACGGATCACACATACCTCTTACTCTACCCATTCTGAATAAAGCCGGGTGGTCCGACGGAAGTTCGAGGAGCAAGGGAAGGTAGCTTAGTTAGAAAATACTACCTCCGAATCTCATCTGTAGTTCAGGGAGAGGGCTGGTGAGGGAAAGAGGTGCGGAGCGGATTAGGATAAAATACCCCTAACAAAGGGATGAGGATAATTTAAGCAATACATAGACCTAAAGCCCTGGTGAACCCCTAACAAAGGGATGGTTGGAGGGGAGGGGTATAGATTTGACCCGTGACTACTATAGACCCGTGACTACTATAGACCCGTGACTACTATACCAATGGGAGCGCTTGGGCTTTTCATGCTATTACTCTTCACCGGCAGTTCACCTCTATACTGTATACTGACTTCTGTGCTTACTTTCTTTCTTTGCCTTATTGGTGGCGGAAGTAATCTGGAGAGAGATGCTTTCTCCCTGACAAATAGGTGCTCATGACGCAGCGGATTCGAACCAACCAACTGTTCAGATCTTAATCTTGAACCAACCATCGGACTGGAGTAACTGTAGATCTTGCATAGAAGTGTGCGAACGATCCTCATCCTATCCTCTCTTATATAATAGAAGAATCGATAAGAATCAGAACGCTCCTCCATATAAGAGATCAATCCACTTGAGATAATGCAGCGAATCATTATCAGTTACAGAACTCACTATTTGATTCGTTCAGCTCTCTCGCGCAACGACCTTCATTCTGACTCTACTGATTGCCTACTCTTTCGCCAGGTCAAGAACTCAGACTGGAATTGGAATGATGACAGAGCCCGACCGTACGTATGCGTCACGTAGTTGGAGCAGAAGTCACTTAGTTGTCGCATTTACTCCTTTGTAGCAGAAGCAGCTTCTTTTCTATAATTCCAATTCAATTATCAATGTTGAACGAGGATTATTGAGCATGAAAATGCAACTTAGATTCATTTCGTGTCCGCGGGTTTGATTTGATTCACACCCAAGTTCTTTCTCCCGACCACGGGTAAGGTTCGGCACGTAGTCAGAGCTATTTATAAGCCAAGATCCACTAGTAAGCCAAGATCTACTAGCAACGGAAAGCATAGACCGTGGACTGACTGAGCAAGAGTGATGGGCTGCCAGTGAGTTATGGTAGTCGTCTATCCATAGTGTCAGAGACCTGGTGCGAAGTCTTCCTATCGCTTCAATGGAGGAGGACAACTATATGCTATGTGGCTGGACGAGTCTATGCTATAAAGCTTTCATAGGCGTATGTTGCGAGTGAGTAAGCGTAATGTCTATGTTGACTACTGAACTATTCAACCCTAGCTTCCTTTGTCAAGCCTCCTGTGGCACTCAAGCCGTTGGACCGACCCCACTCCTATGATGACCGCGCGATAGATCTCTTTCTTATATTATAAGATGAGTCTATAGGAGCTAAGAGTTAGTAAAGACCCCGGTACCCGTGCTAGGAGCCATGGCGAAGGAATGATTCTTTCCTCTTTCCTTTATAAGGTGGAGCACTATAATTAGAGGAGTCCCGAGAACTAAGTTACAAGTTTCTACTTCCCTCATTGGCTTTACCTTTGAAAGCATTCCTAGCGGAAGGTTCTGCTTTACGTCAAGATCCGAGTTGCTCAAGAACTAAGGAAAGATTCATTCAAGAAGTGGTGTATTCGGCTGACTTCACGTCATTATTCTTTATTCTATAGTGGAGCCTGAGTGCTTGGTTCGAATGGGTCTAGTCCCATAAGTTCTATTCTAAGTCTTTTGGAATCTGAGCCTGCCTTCTCGGAGTCTTGGTCGAGTAGTAGTTGCAAAGGCAGTGTCGCTAGATTATTGAATGGGGGGTAGTGCTCTCAAGCATGTGAGTCATGGTGCTCATGGGGGTCCCATGGGGTGTGGGGACGAATTCTTTCTTTAAGTGCGGAGAGGACTGAATCAGGAGAGGTGCTATGTGTCGGATAGATGAGATTGCTGAGATAGACTGAAAAGCAAGCAAGCCTGGAGTACGGTCAGGCAAAGCTAATAAAATAGAACTGAAGTCAACAGACAGAAAGTCCACTCTAGAAGGCGAGTACTTACTATTAGATTGGAACGCAGTGCGCCAACGAAGCAAAACAAAAGTAGCAAAGGCGCGGAGCGCGGGAGCGATACATTAAACTCGGGGCGGACCGGTAGAGAGTGCTTGGACTAAGAGGAGCGCCCGTGAGCGAGTATCAACTCAAAGGAAGGGAAAGCAAAAGAAGGAGGCTAAGTCCATCCCTTGCATGAAGGATAAAGAAGATCCCCCAAGAGAGAACTAAGGGTGTGGGTACGCTCAGGCACTCAGTAGAGGAAGTGCACAGAATGGAGGTAAGCAGAGAAGCATTCCCCTTGTTCATGGCTCAAGTTCTCAAGTCGAAGTGGAGCGAACGACATAATAAAAGCAGAAAGATCTAATGCCAACTTCGGTCATATTGCTTTAGACCCGGTCCAGTCATATAAATAGAAAGGACTACTTCCCCAGCCAGGCCCATGCTATACGCCTACGACCGACGGCAGAAGTCACAGGCCGATCTTGCTCCTTTAACGAGCCTTGATCCGTGTACCATCTGAAAGACCACCGTTCGATTCATTCTTGCACTCATGATTGCCTCTCACTCATGATTTGCTCTTATTTCCGGTTATCGGAAACCAATCCGTCCGGTTATCGGAGACCTCCCTCAAACCCACCTACTTCTTCCCTCTCCCAAGTCCCTGGGGGCGCTCCAAGGACTGTGCCTTGCTCCTTGTACCCATAGTTCTTTGCCAGACCCCGTGCTCCTTTAACTTCGTTCCCTGTGCCCTTTGCCCTCTGCCTATGCCTTGCCTCTTCACTAGTGGAAAGTCTTTCGTTGGAACGTCGGAGCGGAAGTTGTACGCCGAAAAAGCAGATTAACTAGCGTCTACTTCATCCCTGGATTATCTGCTTTCTTGGTCCCTTCTTCTCAGCTTTCTTCCAGCAGTGAATAGACTTGGCAGCAAACAACCAATCCGTCCCTTCTTCCCTCGACTAGCCCAGCTATCTTCCCTTGTCGCAAGTCCGATCTTCCCTCTTCTCTTAGTAGGGGAGTGCACGAATTTGATCAGCTTTCTGCTCCTGCTCCAAGAACCAAGAACAGCTCCAAGAAAAAGATGGAATAAATGTTTGTTCAACTTGTGCACGCAAAATCAAATAAAGTGGCATTAGCTAAGGTAGCGCTAAGGGATCACTCCATCTTTTTTCTATTCCTGCTTCTTCTGGATGGTCTGACTCAAGGCTGGTCTGATCAGACTTCATTGAAGGCATCTCCACCTTAGACACTAATTTATCAGCTCCACTCCCTTTATCGACATCCGCTAGAGCTCCTCCTTCCTTGGATCTATCTCAGCCTTCGTTAGCTGTGCGAGACCTATCTATAGTTTCTTTTCTTAGCAATGCTTCTGGCACTACTCCTTAGAGATCAGAGTGACCATCTTGCTCTCCCCTTAGAGATCAGAGTGACCATCCCCCCAGGTAGCAAGTAAGTACGGTCAAGTTGCCCAGCCCTGGGTGGCAAGTAAGTACGGTCAAGTTGCCCAGCCCAGGTCCTATCAGACCAAACCTCATAGCCCCAACTTTAGGAGGTCTCGCGAATGAGATTTGAGATTAGAAACTTCGGTTTGACACTTGACATAGGATTCCTTGCTCAGTCCGCTCCAGATAGCCTTTCTGCTTTCTCTTGAGCTTCCTTATTTGAATGGGACTTCCTATCAGACACATCTACCCGAGACTCAAACTTCCTTCCTGTCTGCCATCCCACGTCCTTCCATGTACTCGCCAGGGCTTCTTTGCCATTTGCCATCTTCTACACCACCCCAATCCCAATTATGATGCCATCTTTCCTCCTTCGCCCATCCTTGATCCCTCGACGTGAACTCCAGATTGATGTTCCGTACTCACTCTACTATAGAGCTTTTAGAACTAAACTGAAATGTTTGGTAGAACTGGGATGGAAGTGCTTTAGCCTCTATGGCAGTCCAATTTATTAGATCGTTGGTGCCCTTCTCACTTTGCTGACTTCAGGTTTCCTTCCGAGATCTGAAACACGACCTTCCTTCAACCAGTGAATAGAGCACGTTGTCGCTTCAAAGGTAGGCATTTGACCGGAGGTTGTCCCAGTTGATAGGCCTTGGTTGGTAATCTAAGGTTGGTTGTCTACTCGCTCTGATCGCATTTCTCTACCGACTCAGATGAACAAGTCCGCATCTAACTCTCTTCTGACTGACCGCGTGCACTGAAAGTGCTTCTTCCCCAAGTCCTGATCTCCATCCCGAGACTTTCCCTCACTCGCTCCTTCTCTATGCATTCTCTCTCCCTACTGGAGCTCGGACAGTTGCTTGCTCCCTCCCTACTCTGGAGCTCTTGTTGCATTCTCCCTCTATCCCTTCCTTCCGAGCAGAGAAACTACTGAGAAACAACAGAGAATTTCATCTTTCAAGCTCAGATTCTCTCAAGGTTGGCTCGCTCCATTCCTACGAGCGGAGACTTTTGTCGTCTTAAGATTCTATCTGCTTCTCCGGGTCTTTCTTCTTTCTTTCTTCTCTATGCATTCTCGCTATTGCCCTCTCTCTCTGCTATGATAAACTTCCGAGAAAGCTATGATAATTTATTCTTTACGGTTCTCTTAGAATTTCGATAGTGAGTGTCTGGCTTTCAAATACAGGACAGAGGTCGGAAGGACTTTACTAAGACCCGGTGACGCCGTAGCAATCTCGGATCTCATCTAAGTGGTTAACGGTTCTCGTAGCTCATCGAATAGGTAGTTTCTGACTTGAGAATAGGAACCATCACTCAGTGCAATGGAAGATAAAGAGCCCTGCGCAGCGCTAAAAGGAGTGAGTCGGGCTCCCGAGGGTCATCGGGCGACTATCTTAGCTTCCCTTCTCTGTACTTGATGTTCGACCACTCAAGAGGGCCCTTGTAGTGAATCCACATCTGGATATGATGGCACGGGGACTGGCTGCTGCTCTGTACTTTGATGAGGACTCCCAGTCTCCTATGACCGTGGGTTGAATAGGTACCTTTCCCCAGCCTCTCGTTAAGCACTTAGCTTGGTGAGGAAGACTACAAGGAAATTGGTCCAATCCTTTCATCTCAATCTTTCTCAGAAGAGGCACTTAAGTGAGAAGATCCAGAGGGCCCGCTCAGCAGCAAATGAGAGATCTGGGTCTGGTCTCGGAGGTAGGTACTTGTGCAAGCTATACTCTAGAGCCGGAATTGGAGCTATAGTCTTTCCTTTCAAGCGCTTCAGCCATTCATTCGGACCATTCTCTCCCTGTAAGCAAGAGTGAATCAGATAGTTGATGGCAACTTGTTTGTTGCTGGCTCTGGTATTCCTATATATAAGTCTGGCTCGCTCATTCCTCATTCCCAAACCCTTTCTTTCCATATCCACCAAGACCACGGCAGACTGAGTCCCGGCTGATAGAGCCCTATCGTTGTCGTCCCATTCACAACCAGAAGTGGATAGCGAACCGGCTTCTAAAAGAAGAAGAGCCCGCCTCTGCTCTAGCTTCCGAACTAGGGCATGATTTTAATAGTGAATCAGTAGTCCGTCCTCCCGGGGACTATGTGAGCCCGACCTCATTTATCTGATCTGCCTAGGCCAGGTGCGATGACCTTCTCATTGCTTTGTAGGAGTTCGGCTGGGCGAGAGAGCGTACGGAAGACTTGAGGAGCTAGGAAAGAGAGAAGGAGCCCCAAGTCTCTCTCGGTAGGAGACCTCGAGTTGGGAAGACAAAACCACCCCAGGAAGAGAAGACCAGGGAAGTAGGTAGGGGAATCAGAATCATCAATCAAGCTATCTTATATGAGCTGAGATTCATATAGAGAGCGGGTTCAAAAGGAAGGTAGTAGTAGGGCTCCGTCGATGGAGGGGAGAGCCGTGCAAGACAACCTTCAGACAAGAGATCAGATAGGGGACTCATAGGTTCAATTCCCGTGGTAGCTAAGTGCTCCCGCTTCTCCCAATGAAAGCAGCCCCTCATCGTCAGCGAAGGCCGGGTCATCATAGATCTACCTCGCTCGTGACGGGCCTAAGTAAAGAACCTAACTCATGTAACGAGATTTATGATAATGTACGTCGTTTCACTCTTCCTTCTCCTCTCAAAGGGCATGTCCCTCGTAGGCTCCTCACGGCTCCTTATCACAACGCTGCGTCCTATCCTCGCCTACTACTGAACTGAGGCACTCTCTCTCTATAGCAAGCACTGAGGCACACTATCCTTATTGGGATAGGTTCTCTATCTCTGCTCATTGGGATTGGATCGAATGGACTACTTTTTAGGAAGCACAGACACCTACATCTCTTTCTATAAGCACGCGGACCTTTGCTTAACTCTCGTCCTTATTCGACATCCGTGATCGCCGCACTTTCGCGCTTTAATTCCAATCTGGTGAAGGGGCGTAGCGCTGAGCCTTTATCCAGCTGACCGACCTGATTCGTAAAAGAATAGGGATCCCTAACCAAGAAGAAAGCGCTCCAAATGCTTCTTAGGGGGGCCCGTGCTACTTCCCCTCGGAAGCAAATTATATCCAACTTCGGCTAGTTCTCGCTCGGACTCACGTGTCCTATTTATCGCTCCCGTTGACTTCATTTCCTTTTTCCGCTACGTCACTGTCGTTGGCTCGTTACTTCTACTATTCCTTCACGTCCTATACCGCATCGCTGGCTCGCTCTTTCCGCTCGCTTGTTCGTCCCGTCTTCGAAGTTCAAGGAGGCTCAGTTAGGAGCCGAAATGTAGTGATAGTTCAACGAAGGAAGATAGCAGTAAGTGCGACCGACAGAGGGACCCGTTTTGTATACTAAACCCCTAAAGCGACAACAGACCCGGCGGGCGGACTAGGCGAACGAAGCAGACGAGTCCAATCCAGCAACGAGAGACATCGACCCCTTGGCCCTATCATGGGTTGAAAGACATGGGCAAGCGAGCTACGTAGGAGGGAAAGAGTTCATTAAGTAAGACATGAACGACCAGCACTGTAGAAGGGATAGGAATGATCGGCCAGCCCCTTCTTGAGGTCTTGGCAGGGGCGAGAATGCCAGGGGAATCATCATCTAGCTCTTCATTTGATTCCAATTCTTGGAGTTCTCACTCTACTATCCAGGTCAGTCATATGGTTCAAAAGAGGTAGTACGGAGGAGGTTCGCCATGTCCTCCAATAAAGAAGATCCCTTTCAGTCTCATACCCGAATTGATTCTTGAGTGAAAGAAAGGGGACCCAATACAATAAGAAGGAGATGGGATAGGGCGGTAGAAGACTCAGACCGGTGACACACCTATTAAAAGCCTAGGCGGCAAAATTCCCTTATCAAACCGGTATCAAGACTTGAGAAGTAGACGGCTGCTGGGAAGGAGGTCCTTAATCCTTTTTTTGAATGGACGACTCCGAGATCTTGGGCACCAGGGGTGACTTGCTTTTGAATGCTGAGATAGCAAAACGCCAGCGAACGACTAGTTAACCTACTCAGCTGATACTCGACTGAAAGGTTGAAGGAATAGGTCTCATAAGAATATGCGCCGGCCCGACTAGTCATATCGCTTCACTTTAGTTTAGTTCGCACCTCGCACGAACATCCTTTATAAAGTAGGCTCAGTCAGGTTCAAGTTCTGATAATGGCTCAAAACAGGAAGGAGAATCAATGAAACTTTATTTTCTGGTTGGACCGGAGATTATCTAAATCGCTTGGTGAATCACAGGAGAAGTTTCATGCTCAGTGTGCCCTCTTATTAGTTGACTGCCACACCTTCAATATGAAAGTGAGGCCCAGGGGATTGGATTGGATTCTTGGTCTGTAGAGGATGGGTAAGTTCCTGACAATAGTCATTTATATGGTATAGCCAGCCCACTTCAAAGATTCACTCTCCTCAGGCCCTGGCTCTCTGCCCAAGTCTGATCTCTGGCCTGACTGACTCCATAGTATTAGTTGAGCCTTGCCACCTTGCACAGGTGATCGGGTCCCAGAGCCGCCTTGCTCTTGTGAAAGATCTACTCAGCCGCTGACCCCTATATGGCTGCTTAGGGCATGGCAAAGGAAGCGGCCACTAACTAGACCACGAGGCTACTCGGGGCACACTTTCATTGGGTACGCTTCCTCAGTCCCTACGGTGGAGTTGGAATGATGCGGAGGTACTTGGGGCTCGGATAAAGAAGTGGCATAGGCCTGTGGAGTGAGCATTCCTCCTACCTCTTCTCAATCCGGGATGAATTCTTTCTAGTTAAGTAGCGTCCTTTCTAAAGCAAAGCATATATCAGTGCCGACAGGGCGACCACCCTTTATATCTCATTTCGGATGCCAGCAGGAAGAGGAACTGACCTTAGTTCAGCAACTCTTTCGGTATGAAGGCCCGAAGAAAGGGGGATCCTCCTCATGCATAGGGGCAGACCGAAGAGTTCACACTTCATATAAGCGAACTCAAGGTGCTACGCGGAGGGGCAGCATCAAGTCAATGAGGGCTATAAGAGGACCGTGGCCGGGACTTTAGCGGACATCGCCAGCAAGAGTCCAGGACTTGGAGCATAGGATGGAGCTGGTATCGGCGTCGCGTGCCACGCGTCGTTCTCACTCGCCCCTATCTTCATTTCTTTCCATGACTTTTCTTTCCCGCAGGTGGAGCCTATTATATGACTCCCGGTAGATGACAAGAGGAATTCAAAGACAAGAGCAACAAGAGCTGCTAGGCAACCTATTTCTTAATTATGAAGACTGCCCGGGCTATCAATCATAAGAGGTACTCAATTTATGCAACTGAGCCAGCTACTCAAATTCCCAACCGATGGCCTAGCTTCCGTCGGCCCATCATCGACCAATGCATGATCTTCTTGAATGCCTACTACTGATCAAGGTCCGCCGACTACTGATTACTGCATCTGACTATGCCAGAGGGACAGGGAGCTCAGAGAAGGATTCAGTGTCTGCGAAGGTTGAAGCATAAAGAAATGACTGGGACGGGCTCTTCCTCATCATCTTCCTTGGGTGGCTCGCCTGATCTTCGACCATGACCCGCTCTCCTTGTTAGGAAGACTGGGTTGTGCAAGTGAAGAAAAGAAGAAAGGTCCGAGTGATAAAATCTTATTGGGGGCTCGCTTTAAAGTTAGGGGAACAAAACTACGACAGACCTACCCGTGGGTTACAAGTCTGGTTCACTCTTCAAATTGCTTGGTTCACTGAACGAACTGAGATTGATGATTCAACTAATCACTGCGAGAGAGACGTCTATAGCAAAATAGCAAAACTATTTGACTCTCCTTATATAGAACTAAAGAAAGGAGTTGAGGTGGGCGATAGCATCTTCGTACTTTTCTTCTTCGTAGTTCTTTTTTATTACAGGAGTTGAGGTGGGCTGGGCGATAGCGATAGCTTTTTTGCTTCGCACCTTATTCGCACCTAACTAGCCTCTTTCTTTCTTTCTTTGCATTCGTTCGCCTTTCTTTGCATTGCATTCGCTCCTCTGCCCTCTGCCTATGCCCTCTGCTCCACTAGTCTGCCTCCGTTCCTAGACCTCTCTTATGGTTTATTTAACCGGAGACTGAATGAATCTCTACAAAGCCAGGAATGAGGAGCCAGCCCCTATACCGCTCCATGGGTCCACTTCCACTGCCACTCGTGCAATCTCCCGCCCTTCTATCCCGCAGTCGATCGTGTTCTTTCTTCTTGCTTGGTTAACGAAGAGTCGTGTGAGTCCCTTGGATTCATTCCTCCGCCTTTGACGGAGCGTGCTCTCGTTCTCCATATGATTCTTGCTCGGTCTATGCTCCCACCTCCAACCTTCGTTAGCTTAGCTGCATTCCCATTCTCTTCGTTAGCAGCTAAAGACTAGCTTGCTCAACCTTCCTATCAAGCATCTTAATTGCTTCAGATGGTAAAGCTAAGGATGGGCCCCGAGTCACCCTTTCTATTATTTTATTCAATATGATGAGCCCTCCCTATGCTATGGTCGCCTGCCTTGTCGATTGCTCCCAACGATTCTCTTATTTCATCTTGAATTGCAGAGCCCTACCAGACTATGGCACTCACATTCTATACCTATCCCTATTCCTACTATACCGATTCGGCGAACCTCGCACCGCTCCTCCCCTGGCATGAAGAAAGAGACATCCGCCCACGTCGCTCGTACCTTCTCCTTCCCCGCCCGCTTGACCGGGAGCACAAGAGAAATAGGTCTCAACGGGTCTCCTACAAGAGTGAGAGTCTAGCCCTATGGACTCAAATCTATTGAATGTGGTTAGGGGTTCCTTAGGTTACTGAAAGGCTCCCCGCTTCCTAGTCCCCAGGTTCTTGGCATGGAAGGAAGAGGCTAGGGCTCCAGTTCTTCCTTCTGAGTCTGCCATAAGTACCTCCTCAGAGTTGGAGCATGCGAGGAAGGGCCCTGGGATGAAAGGTAGTAGGCTGCTACTTTATTCCGCTGGAGTGCAAGTACTTTCCCACAGGTTCTAGATCCTTGTATGGGGTGAGAGGGGCCTTAGAAATGAGATGGCTATCTGCCCCGGGCAGGGTATAGTCCCAGGCATTACTCGTTTCCGGGAAGCACTGGACTGGCCCCGCTGCTCTAAGGAAGTGCTAGTTAGCTGGGTTTGGACAAGTAGCTCAGATTGATTCCATGGTAAGCGGTAAGGGGTGGCGCTTCAATAGATGTAGATGCTGCCGCTTCTAGTGGATAGGTGTTCTAGCCCTGGCATGAGGAGTATGGGCTCAGTAATCAGCTTTCTTCTCCGGTTCTGTGCTTCCGTTGACTATAGCAGCTCGCCTTAGTCTCAGTTGCTATCCATGAACTCTTTGCTCTGCGTCCTTTCACACTCTTTGCTCTGCCTGATCGAATGTCGTCTCGCTCCTATGGCTGTCTTGTCTCTCCTTCCTCGTAGGCAACCTCTCAGTTGAAGCCTTCATTGATTGAACTCTGATCTCTCGACTTCGCTCCTCTCTCAAAGTAGAGCTATTGTTTTGTGTTCAATTGGACTCAGCTAAGCTTTTCATCGGACTTCGACTTCTCTGTTCGGTAACTAATGCAGGCGAGCAAGGGTGCCGGAGTCAATCTGCTTCTGGTTCTTGATAAGTAGAAGAAGTTTCTTCGATTGCCACGAGCGAATCCCAACAGCTATGAATGAGTGTAACATTTGTGCCAGATCGAATTCGACTTCGCTGATGCAATGATTGATGCATCGCTATTGCTTTTTTATTCTTGATCTCGACTGCTTGCCATGCAAGGGAGATGAGATTCTGATTCATTCTCTTTCGCTGCTTCTTTCGCTATCTCTATTTAATTCTCCTTCTCTTTCGCTTCCTCTTCTATCTCCAAGTTTTCTTTTACCCGCCAGGAGAGCTAGCCGCTCGTCCCTTGAGTTTGCTCCTCTCTTTTAGAAAAGACCATGACAGATGGCCTTTCCGCTATCTCGCTACCGGAGGTCTATACTTGACCCTTCGTCCCTTTCCCTAATCGGATAATAAGTCCTGTCCTAGTTGGTTGACAAAGAGAAATGAAATGTAGTCTGCCCACACTATGCTATCAATTAATTCTATGATGTACTGGTAGAGCAGCATATAGTCAATGGTCTGAGGCGAGTGATGACTAAAGCAGGGCAGCAGAGAGTGGATTAATCATGATTGATAGTTGCTCGACAGATCAAGTACAAGTTCCTTGAGCCCGGCCTGCACATCTCTTGTTGATCATAATTTAGATCCCAGGGCTTTGTGCTTTCTCTTCCTCGTAATGCATGAGCTTCGTTCAGAGATTGACAGAGGAGAGGGAGACTGAAAGTGCCCTAACTGACGACTTGGAAGCAGGTCAGAGATCTGAACTTGAAACTGCTCTTCTCAGGCCTAGAACCACTCCACAGCAGCTTCTCAATCTATGAGGACCACTATAGCGCGCTATTCCTAGAATTAGACGAGTGAGACTCAAGTCTCGGGAATACTTGACTCAGTCGAGTTCAGTTCACCTGCCATTGTGCTGCTTAGCCTCGCCTCACTCCTTGAACTCCCTCAGAGCCGCCTTATTACTAGTAGGCTTCCCTCATAGTAGGCTTTCCTACCGGTCGCTACTCTCACTGCCCTCTGTCCCCAAAGATTAGCTCCAATTGTCCTGTGCCGCCTACACTCTAAGTCCCAAGTTGGCCTCTCCCGCCTACCCCTATCCGAGACCCGAAGGTAGTATGCAATGCTACGCCAACTGTCCTGACTAGCGGAGACTCCCCATCCGAGACTGTCGGACTAGACCAGAAAAAATGTGATGCATAGAATAGAATGGGAAGCTATACTAGAACTGCTGCCTGTACGCCCTGTCCTCACCCCATACTGTACCCATGCCCCTTACTATTCTCTCTTTTCATTTATATTCTTTCTTCAGTTCGGACCGGGGCAGTGCTAACACTAGGCTCACAACTCCTGAGGGCTAATAAAGAAACCTACCCTCTTGCGAGCAAAGCGTGAAGAAGGCAGAAAGCCTAGAGACTGCATCTGCACATTAGGAAATGCCTTGCCTTATAAATCCTCTTTATATAAAGCCTGGCTCATAGCTATCGGTCGTTCTTTACGTCACTATCCTTCCTTCCTTTCAATTCTTTCCTAAGCCGTACGCATTCCTATCCTCTCGCTTCTATTCCCTCATTGATCCCGTACGAGATGCGCATGACATAAGTGATAAGAAATTGATTGAATGAACGAGAAATGGCACTAATATCATTGATACTTCCTTAAGATTCCTTAATGGGCAAAAAAATACGATATTTTATATTAAAATGACTCTCTGACTTTATCACTTTAGCCCAAGCCTACCTTCTCTGCCTCCTTTATCGCATGACATGAATGACGACTTCCTTCCCTCCGGTGCCCCTCATTGAACACGTGCCATCCGATGGATTTTGACCTCACCCATGAACACTTTCCCAGCCCCGCCTCCATTGAGTACAGCTAGCTAAGCTACTCCCCCTTATAGGTCGGACTTCAAGGGAATCGATCGGAACTTATCTGCTAAACGAACTTGACCGCTTCGCCCCTTAAGTAGAGAAAAAGAGAGTCCAAGTGGAGCAAGTGGACTACTACTCTGAGACTGATGACCTGGCTTAGTGGTATAGATGGACGGATATGGATGCGAGCAGAGCTCGGAGCTTTACTTAGACCCGCTGGGCAGACAACCACTAGGGAAAAGAGGGGGTGCGGAGAGGTGCTATAGTTAGGCAGCCATCCAAGCCTAGTAGTTCTAGCTACACGCTAGTGCACTTACCCATACATAGTGCTAGATGAGGAGCAAAGGGATGCCCCTCGCTTCATTTACACTTCCGAGGGTTGCCGATAAAGAAATTGAAGCCCTTTCGCGGTACAGGCCTCTACCTGTATGAGTCTCGATGCGGCATTCTAACGTGTCCGAGACAGCTCTCTCACTATGTCTATGTATGATTTGAGTGCCTTTGCCCCACTCACCGGATAAGGAAAGGGTATACTGGGATAGGACTTCAGAATTGGTTCCTCAAGGATCTGCTTCCGTGCGTGCTTAACCATGAATCTATTCGACGATTGAAGAAGCGGGATGGAATGGACCTTGGTATAGATTACGCTAGTGAAGCATTCAAGTATAGAGCTGAGCTGTCAAAGCTAGGTCTGATCACCCTCTCGCCCAACCATGCGAAGGATGAGTCTGCCGTCTGCTTTCGGATGGGCTGGCTGGAACTCAGACTAGGCCAAGTACTCGTCTCTGCCAGAGCCCGTTACTTGGATCCCTAGCCTTGGAACCCTCTTCTCTATCACTCACCGATCAGTCCGGGTGCTTTAGAAATGCTTCTCCTCTCCTAAAAGCACTCGAAGCACTGCTTGAACTAGCATCTCCTACTCGCACGAGCTCCTTTTCTTCAAATACTACTATTAGAAATATCTATAGAAGGTGGAATCGAACCCTCCAAGTCACCGTTCTGTCGATCAGAGCTCCCTGCTACTGCTAGCTCCTCTGCACTCTCTTATCAGGCTTCCTGGGGATGACTTGAGCGGGGTGAGAGATCTTTACTTCACTCTCGATCTCTGATTGATGATAGGGCTTCCGCTTAAGTGCTCGCCGCCTGGCACTACGTTACCTCCGATGGATTATCTACAACTTGGTCTAAGGTGTACTCGCTCCTCAAAAGCTCTCTGCCCCGTTGTCCTCTCTCGTTCCTTTCGCTGGCACTCCCGAGACATTCTAAGCTAGAGGCTAGAGGGATGAGAGGTGGTAGGTCTCCTCTTGGATTCATTCTCCCAGAGCTAGAGAGACCTATCTAGTCTTGAAGAGATTTCTGATTCTAAGGGCTGGGCTCGCACTCATACTGCTAAAACTCCTCAGCGGTGGGCTCTATAGTCTAATTCCTATTCATGAGCTTAGGCCTAAGGTGGGCTCACGAATAGGGCCATTAATAAGTCGCGTGCCAATCAATAGGTCAAGCTCTAGTCAGTGAGTTCGCCTCCCCTTCATTCTTCGCCTTCTTTTTCTTCTCATCTTAATCTACTTCGCCCGGTCGAACGGAGGAAAAGCAATGAGCCGGTCATCTATCCCGTCCTATGCACCCGCGTCCGGCAACTCGGCCTAGGCTCTCCCCCGCCTATTCTATCAATGGTTGACTTGACAACAGTAACAAAAAACAAACAAACAACTTTGAACAATGAAAATACAAGGTCCCAAAGACCGACTAGTAGGGTTACCTAACACTATATATATATAGTGAAAGCTACCTGAACAAAAGACTGAACCGAACTATGAACTATGAAGAGAAGAAGAACGGAGCCGACCCGTCCTCTGACTGAATGAATCGACTCCGGAGCCCTCTACTCCGCCATTGAGTCTGGCGAAGTCTCTTCAAGAAGGTGTTTCGGGTCTCAGTCGAAGTTTAATAAATAGGTGCGAACAGAACAAGAGCAAGGTACATGGAGAGGACTCATCCGCGGAGGACAAGTAAGAAGAGTTCAAGTCCTCCTTCGTTCAAGTAAGAGGAGAGTTCCAGGAGAGAGTTCAAGGGCTTCTAAAATAAGAGCTCTGCATTGCAAGCAAGAAGTAGCTTCTTTTCTTTGCAATCCACACCTTCCGTTTGCAATCCTAGCGAATCATTCGTAGTGGCTGCTGGGCTGCTGTCTCATCTCATTCGTAGTGGCTGCGGGTGGGCTTATCATGTCATTCGTAGTGGGGGCGATCAGAGTTAGGGAAGTAGTCTCGTCAGGCGGTGCTTTCTCTTTCGTAGTGGCTGACCGACTTCGCTTCTTATCTGACTTCGCGACTATAAGAGAGTCAGTTGGTGGAACATAGCTCTGACTTCGCGACTGGAGTCAGTTGGTGGAACATAGCGAGGAGACGACTGGTACTCTTTCTTACTTAGACCGCTTCAGCTGCTGGATGTCCAATTGTGTGTAGATCTGAAGTCGACCGGGACACTCCCAGCAATGGATATGATCTTAGCTGGAGCGCCGAGTAGACGACTCTGGCCTACTTGAAGTGCTGAATAGCCAGGGACTCTGTTCCGCTTATGGTTCCCTAACTGAGTGCTGATAGCCTATGGGACCAAGTGTGGGTGCCGGACAGCCTATGGGACGGTGCCGGACAAGCGACTGCCGAAGGAAAACCAAGTAAGGACAGGTCGAGGATTCCAAATCTGACCATCCCTTCCTTACCCGAGTGACAACACAACTACAGATCTTTCTTTCTGCCCTAAAGCTCTCTGCCGCTAACTTGATTTGACCCGCCCCCGCGCACCGCTTCTCTATCCACGATCAGATCCTTTCCTCACCCTCCGACGCGTCATTATCATTCGCACCTCTCCCGTTGGTCTCCGCGTCAAATATTTGATCATTCGCCCCTCTCCCTTACGCTCGAGCCTATCTTTTGATACCCTCTCCTTTTAGTCGAGCAAGTTTCTCTCCTCTCCTTTTAGTCGAGCCTCTCTCCTCTAGTAACTCAATAGGTGATTTGCAGCTACACCGGGGGAAGAAAAGGTATCTTTTTATCCATTATTTGATCTTTGACTTCGGATTGAGACTTGAAGCTTTAGCCGGAAAGAAGACAAGACCAGGAACCCAAACCCACTGTTTTGTGCCACGTGGTTGAGCTTTCCCCTTTCCCATTGTGACTTCCATTCTTGTTTTCTAATAGAGGGAAAGCCGCTCTCCTTTATTGGAGGGTATGCCTTTACTTGTCGTTAGGAGAAGTAGCTTCAAAGGTATCATCTTGTAGTTCTAGGATTGGTTTCTGTCCTGCCTAGTAAGACTGGTAAGGATCGTCTAGTTCTTCGAGATTCTCTTTTGAAGAGGCATTTGTTCTTGGACGATGATTTGATAGACCAGAGGTGTAATGTAAGCAAAGCACCGCGAAGTGTGATCTCGTACTAAACGAAACTACTTTCACTTTAGGGATTAGCACTACAAGAAGAACGGGAAATTCTTTGGTACAAAAGTCATTAAGAGCTTGATCCATTAATCTTGGCTTAGGATGATTTGCCCCCAGTCCCAGACTGGTTGGACGAGCGAAATCTAACCTAAAGTGCGAGTTCCCTGCCTGGAACACAGAGGTTGTCGGCATATCCGGTGAACCAAAGCAACCTATTCTTTCTCCGATTGGCCCCATAAGATCTTGTTTAGTCGGAGACTTGGTTCTTATGGAGGTAGTTTCCTTGCTTAGTGCTTGCGCTGAGGTTTGAAGATTTTTGTTATCAAAAAGAAAGAAAGTAAACCGGTACGGTCATTATGCAGCAAGATATCTTCCCCCCGGGCGCGTATGGTAAGATGAGATACATCTTTTAGGCCTAAGTCGATCCTAAAAGAGTCTCTTCGATCTGGATACAGAGGCTACATCTAGATAAAGAGAAAAGAGAAAGTCTCCGGCAAGATGAAACTAAACAGGTGATGGCATCGTATATAAGAATAAAGTGTAATCGTTTTCTCTAGGAAGCTTAGCTAGCTTAATCCGAGTACACGATCTTCGACGGATAGGCACTCCCGACCACCGTTACATAGGTTCTTCACTTCAACCAAACGGAAATGCGGGACCGGCCATGATTCTTTCTCGGATCATGAATATGGCCGCCTTAAGTGGCTGCAGGATAACCGGGTTAAGCGTAGCTACTTGACGACCTGGAGTGACGCTCGCATCTGTGGGAAGCCAGATGCGAAGGATAGGCGAAGTGATCCGTAAGGGGTTTAGCCTTTTAGCTTTGATTAATAGAACAGGGAGAGGAGTCAGCTAGAATCTATTTTCATCATGGCACGACATTTGTTCGAATCCGAAGAAGGGCTTTAGCGTCAGAGTTTAGGAAGATCAGAGCGGAGGGAGAACTTGAACATCAAAATATGCCTCACTTTCCTGAAAGCAGGAAGAACCCAATCCAACGCTCTCTCTCTGCTAGGCATTAGCCGACTTTCAGGCCATGCATCCTGTACCAGACAGTTTACCATTATCCGAAAAGCTCCTTGATGAGGAGGTCAGAAAGGATTGGATCGGGAAATGTATTTCGACGATACAACCAGAAGTCCCGACGGGTAGAAAAAGAGCAACCCTAGGGATAATCAATCAGGGATCGGCATTGTGTTTGTCTCACCAGACAATGCCATCATTCCTCACTCCTTAGCCTTAACTTAACGGAAGGATGCTCACCAGACCGAATATGAAGCTTTGATAGCAGGTCTTGAACTCGCCCTCGAATACAAAGCCTAATGGTCTACGTCCGAGTTAGTGATCAAGCAACTTAACGGGGCCTATGTCGTAAAATGGCAGACACAGGTCCCATATCACGAAAAGGTCCAAGCTGGAGAGGAATGAAAGTAAAGATGTTTTCTATGCCTATCTCAACACAAAGGAAAGATCTCAACGAAAAAGCAAAGATCTCTCGGGTAAGTGAAGTGCAACACTCAAAGAAGGATACAACAATACGTTGAAGAGGTCGAAAAGACTAGTTGAGTGGTGGGTCTATACAGAAGTACGCCAACCCTTCTTCTTAGACACTACTACTGATTTGATCAGCATGACTTTCTTTCTTGAGTAAGGTAAGGGGTACGGAAACTGAATTTGCATGCCCTATTATAATTATAAATATAAATATAAACACTAACTGAATGAAACAAGCACTTTTCTAACAAATTGTGCTACATCTTCTGAAAGACTCCTTGGGAACAGCTGACCAAAAGCAAGCAACCTTTCTCCCGGTGTGAGCTTCAAAAGAATGGAATCCGGATGCGTAAGTGCCTTCGCTCCCCTAAGCGGGGATGAACTCAAACTCCTAACAAGGTAGGCAAGCAGGGTTATGCCTTCCAACCCGAAAACAGTGCTTATTACAACGACAGAGTCAATGGCACAAACGGATTCAATAGCTAGGGTAATGCCGACAACTTCAACGAGAGTGAACAGCTTCTTCGTCTTAAACGGATCAATGGCATTGAACAAAAGCATTTCTCGCCCTAGGTCTGGGATCTTTCCCATCTACCATTCCTCAGGAGATTCGATTCAATAGTAGTGCTTTTTCCTCCAACCTTGAGCAATTCGTGTGAACAGATTCAGGATTCATTTCCACTATGCCTATCGCCTTCCTCCCTTTTTCTAGTCTACTTGAAACTTCGCTAAATCTATGGCACTTGCCTTGGTCCCTCGGGTTAGGCTCAAGGTTGGGTTGGTCTTCCTTCTACCTATCGAAAAAGGAAAGGCAAGCAGGAATTGAACCCAGGCCAGCGCTTGGCGCTTACTCTAGCCCGGCTTTCTAGGATAGACTAGACTATAAACTATATAGTTGTCTTCCCCCTTACCAACTAAGTGGATCGGTTGAGGCCCGACCCTTGGGGGTTGCCGACCTTGATGCCATAGTTTTGAGGGGGCTGAGCGGTGGTTTGGAAAGAAAAAGTCAAGAGTTGTTGAAACGGAATCGAGCTAAAATGCACTTTCCCTTGATGGAAGTCTATCCCATAAAAGCACACAATAAGTGAGATGAACCTGCCAGCTCAGCCTTGGCCCTATGCCTTTTGGCCAGCTCGTCTGGACTTGGCTTTGACCGGTCGATCCCGCCCCCTCTTGCAAGGATTCGGCGCCTCCACTTGATGCTTTACGCCCACGCTTCGTTCAGGCAGCATCGAGCTAGGGATCAATCAATTCCCTATGAAGACAAGCCCTTCAATCCATCTTAATCTTGGCTGGCAGCCTAGATTGAGCCCTGGGACTGATCTTCCCGTTGGCTTTGCTAAAGCAGTACTCACAGTGTAAGGTCAGCAGGTGGCATAGTTATTGGACAACTAGTTAACAAGAAAAGAGCTCTTAGGGAAAGATTATTGGGTTTGGGCAGGGATGGCACTCAATAGCGCTACTATGCTCACTCCCTACTAGCTCTAGCTAGGAAAAAAAGCACTGAAAGATTTCACCTTCCTTCGCCCGGAAGTGACTGAACTAGCCTTTGGGCTTAAAGAATCGCTTCGCACCTTCTGTCTTCTTTTCTTAAGGATATCCCCAATAGTCAAGATCTCATGCAGGAGAGAAAGAAGGAGTCTGTTGATTCTATGGTAGCTGAACGTCTTCACTTTCATTCTTCGGGTGGCATCTTTGGTTGGATCTTCCATGCACGGATTCAAAGCATAGAACCGAAAGAGGTTACCGTACCGTACTGGTCTTAGATCTCTGCTCTGACTCTATTCCATTCCGGATGGACAAGTTCCCAAATGCAACTAAAAGAGAGACCTCAGGTGGTGTACCACAAGCAAGAAGTCGGACTCCATTATCACGACAGTAACAACTAAGGGGTTCATCCTCCTCTGAGAGTGGGTTACACACCAGAGGCGCTATCTCCATCAGATAGCAGCGCAGAAAGCGGCGGCTCCGATACTGCCAGTTGTGATTCTTTAGTCGACACTGCCAATTTCTTCCAAGCTGAAGCATTCTAAGTTTTCCCATGATGCAAGCGGATACTTACCCTTTTGTTTGGGTCATACGGTAGTCTCCCGTATCGGATAAAGGATGAAATGATAGCATAGCCTCGAACCGAACGTCGATTGCATTCCTGATCAATAAATTGCGTATAGAAAGATAAATGGCATTCCTTTCGATCTTGTACTCAAGTACACTTAACATCAACCCAATCTTAATGAATAAGGGGGGATAAACAACGACACCGGATAGCCTTGTGGCATACCTTGAATCTGCCCTAGGCAACTTTCTTTCAACTATTAAGATATTCTATATCGAGTTACCGTCGCGGAAGCACCGGTTACGAGAGCTTTTTAAGCAAGAGCGTCTGATTGAACAAAAGCCATTCTTGGGCTATAGCACCAGCTTCCCCCTGATCTGACTAATCTTTCTCATTTTCCCGGGATTATTAGATGCCGATTACCGATCCGTGGGATAATAGCCCTTCCCTTAGAATAATCTGATTTCCAGAGGAGGGGACGGCACATGCCTTTGAGGTTGGAGTTGAAAACTTTGAGGTCAAGACAGGTTTGAAAGTGAAAACGAAAAGACCGAAACTGGTCCCACCCAGGGGCAATCTTTCTCCTTACCAGTCCGTCCCACCAGCCTTTTTGTCTCGCTTTCAATAAGAAGGGGAATTCCCAGTGATTGTTAAGCCGGTGCCATTCTTTCTGATCGGGTTCTTGCTTTTTGTGCTTTAATAACTGGCTTATGAGTTCCATTAGCAGGAAGAAGTTTGGCTCATTCTTCAATGTTTCCCCTTTTTTTTTAAAGTTATTTAGATAAAAAAGGAAAGGCGGCTAACCGCTGCTAATAAAAATAAGGCTAGGGACCTTTAATACTTTGAAGATCACCCACTTTATCAATGCGCGCGATGTTGGAATGCCTTTTCCCACTGGGATTTCAATATTCACTCTGGCCTCATCCTCCACTTGCTAGTCAGGAAAGATCCCCGCGTAAAGGTGACTTGACTCTTTCCTCTTGCTTGTGTGCCTGTTCAAGATAAAAAAGGGAGATCCGAATAGGCCAGGTGTAAAAGCACTTTGTGGAGTTAGTACCTGAGAATGTGGACATAAGCTTTAGTTAGAAAAAGAAACCTTTATAGCTTTCAAATGGGTAGAGAAGCTAACCTCAGGAAGAGTCCTATGTTCGGTAGGTACCACTGGATGAGGCGGTGGGTAAGCGAGGAGGAGAGCTTTTTGCCCTTTTCTTGTCTTCCTGACCAGAACAGACCAAAGAAGTGAGGTGACCAGCTAACCTGCTTGTATGCCTGTTTCCGGTTGCTGTTCAAAGGGTAAAAACAGAGGAAAGGGAATATATCCGAGACAGAGCTTAGGGACGGTTACGAGTGCCTGTTCTGGTTCTTATGAGTAGGAGAACCCTGTATGAAGCTCGGGTGCTTCATGTAGAGAGAGACCGAAGCCAATCTAGTTCACTTCATGATGCCAGGCAATGAATCAGTCAAGTAGCGCTTCCGGTCTTTGGTTTGCAGACGTTTGGGAATAGACCGTCTTCTTGCTCTTTTCTAATATTCATCTAGCTGCCTAACAATTGAATTACGCTTTCACCTGGGTAAGGTGATCAGTGAGTTGGTCTTCCCTATGAGTTAGGAGGAGCCGGGTTAGAATAATTGTTAGGAAAGGTCCTTGTAGATGGTCAGAGTATAGGGATAGACTCATTGACTAGTCAGACTGTCTGAGTTACTCGTACCATTCATGGATTAGTTGACCAATCGAGTCAGGAATGCATCTGCACTCTCCTATAGCCTATAGGGAGGGATACCTCTTCCTTCCAGGTCAGAGAAAGAATAGAGATTATTGAAGACGTCGATTGGAAGAGTCTGAGTAGGATCGTCTTCCGGCGACTTGCAGGAACCATTTCTGCCTTCTTGTGTTCCTGTATTCTCATACAATCGTTGAAGCCATTCAGCTGCGGTCAATAGAAGAGTTGTCTTATATTATATCCTTCCTTTAATTCCGAAGGAAAGGTAAGCTTGGCGAACTCTTCTCCTGCTTGAGTGACCTATTCCCTCAGTGATTCGATAGCCTTCTCGTAGTCATTCATAGTCAAAGCTTCGAGGAACCGGGAGTTTTTCTCTTTAAAGAGGAGGTGATCACTAAATAATGTTCTCCTTTGCTTTCATTATTTCATATCGGTAGGTTGAAAGGTAAGCAATAGGAGACCTAAACCCTACTCTAAAAGCTTCAGTTGCCTCCCTCTCTCCGCCCTATAACTAAAATAAAAGAGCACGGCGAAAAGCCAACCTTCTTTCTTTTTGGATTCGTTTAACGGGGAACACCATATCTTAAGTACTGAATTAATTCAATTTCCCCTCGATCAGCTACATAGGGGTGGTAAGAAATTTCATTCTCCTTTCTTCGTGAGAATCTTCCGGTCTCTCTGCTCTCACTCTGACTCTTAGGTGCGCTCTTCTAAGGCTTGATCGGCTGATAGGTATGGCATCTCTCTCTCTGCCTTTCCCCCTTCCATTCCTCTATTCGCTTCTGGCTATAGCTTGTCCACTTAGGTCCAACAAAGAGTCTTTGACCATGCGGGCATTGCTCCGAGACTTGAGCTAAATTCGACAGGAATGGGAGAGGGGAGGGAGAAGGATTTATAGATAGGATAGGCTCGGTTTTTTTACTTTCAAAAGAAAGTCTCATCAATCTTAAGACTTCAAAAGGGGTCGCTCGTACCGCGTAGTGGGGGTCGATCCCGTCAAATATTGTTCTCACTTGGCCCTCTCGCTACCTTAATTGAATGATTAGAAAAGTCGAGACTGAAATTGAATGATTGGAAAAGTCGAGTCAAATTCAATTGAATGATTAGAAAAGTCGAGTCAAATTCAATTGAATGATTAGAAGTCGAGTCAATCTTAACCGAGCCAGAAACACAACATATAATAGGGCGATACCCTAATGGTCGAGCCCTACGGCCCTTGGTGTAGCTTCAGTTGTCCTAGCACCGGACTCCGATAGCCTGGTCATTTCAATGGGCTGCTCAGAGGTGATGGGTTCTCT